>PISW01008447.1:0-73679 GCA_004023785.1 Mungos mungo
TGAACATAATCCTCTCCCAAAAGATTTGCTTAAGGATAAGCATCCCACCCTTGAATAACTAATGAAGGGCCTTAAGGAATGTATATCTCCTCATAGAATTCTTCAGGCTCATCATATGTTTAAAACCAGACTATTATTAGGGGATTCTTCTTTTTGCAATGACTTAAACCTGTTACTTACTGATAAGAATAACCTTCCCCAGAGCATGTCTTTACTTCAGGGACCTTGAACTATGTAATCCTTAAAGAAATGATGTAATCACCCATGGTATATAAGACCCTGGCTATCTTAATAAATGTGGCTTTTACCAACCACCATCCACGCTTGTCTGTCTTGTCTGTCTTGTCTATCTTCTTTTCTAGAGATATTTTCGCCGACACCAATCCCCTACTCGGGACCTTTCGACTGTGGTGTGTGGGTTGGTCCCCCGCAGATTACCAGTTTCTTACAAAGGATATGAGAGGATATGTAAGGTGAGGTCCTGAGCAAAGGAGCTTTTCTGTACTGGTGGAGTTTGGGGCCCAGCATGGTGACATATGGAAATGTTGCAGTTCCCGACCCCGGAAGCCCTCTGAACACTGTCCTTGGGGGGTTTCCATGGAGGCTTCATTACATAGACATGGTTGATTAAGTCACTGGCTTATTGGTGGCCATTGGTGAGTGATTCAACCTCCAGCCTCTCACCCATCCGGAGAGGTCAGCAGGGTGGGGCTGAAGGGATCAACCTTCCAGTCACGTGGTTCGTTCCCAGTCCTTAGTGCTTTCCAAAAATTACCTCATTAATGTATGCTCACGGGTGGTTGAAGGGAGTTGTCATATGTATCAAGACACGTTTATCACTCTCATCACTCAGGAAACTCCAAGGCTTTTAGGAGCTCTGTGCCAGAATTGGTGAGGAAGACCAAAGATCTACTTCTTATTATAACTTGCAATATCACACCAGGAGAAAAACAAGGTCAACAGTAGGATCAGGAGTGACACCAGGTGACTGGCTTATCCTCAGGCAAGTCTGTGAGACACAGCCATTACCAGTTGTCCACCTATCAGAATGAATTAGTTTAGGATGCTTTCTGGGACAGGCCTTTCCAGGGAGAAATCACAACTCTGAGCAGAACTTTGGAGGAGGCTCAAGTTTCAGGAGGACAAATTTCAGTCTGCATCACAATTGTGCCTGCAATCGAGTATAGGCAAAACCTTCCCCTTGAAGTTCCTTGTCCTTGCCCAGAGCTCTGAGAAACTGGCTTGAGGCTATAGAGCTTTCAGCCAATCGAATTTCACAGCCAGAGACAAAGTCTTAAGCCTTTCGGTTTGAGGTCTTTGTTGCCTCGGTCCAATTGGTGGTTTCCCAGAACTTTCTCAGTGCTACAGTGGTTTTATGAACAACACTCCCTTTAGATCCCTCTCTTCAGACTTCCCCCAGTTCCTAAGCTGAGCTCTTCCACGGCAGTCGAACACTGTTATTGTCATTGTTTTCCTGTTTGTCTCTGGGGTGAAGACATGGTCTTGTCCATCCTTGCATCCGAAGGACGTGGCGCTGTGCCTGATGTATTGTAGGTACTTATGTTGGGCTGATTTGTGAAATTGTTTACTGCTTCACCTACTTGACTGGGAGCTCATTGAGGTCACCTGCAAGTCAGCTTTGTATCCTCATGTCCTCACCTCACGCCATCCAGAGTCATCGGTCAGCAGCTCTTTGTTGAAGAGGGAACGATCTCCCTTTTGGTAGAGCCTAAGCTAACTTATTCGGGAGAGAGGCAGTCTGCTTGCTAGGCCTTGGCACTGGCAGTCTTGGGATTAGGACTCAGGGGAAACTGATTGCTCATAGCCTTTTGAGGTCTCAGAAAGGCCTTCTGAGAGGATTGGGGATACTGCTTGGCTCTCCTGTTACCTTGAGACAGGGGCTGGGACTGGAAGATGTCGCTAAACGGGGCTGAACATCAACAAGGCTTCACCTGCATTCTCACCTGCGGACAGTCTACACATGGCAAACCCAGGCGTACAAAGCCATTAAAGGCCATGCCTTTCATTCTAGACTGTTCGGACATAGTGGGTTGCTATTCCTTTTGGAAGCCTTTGCCCAGAGCTCCTCTCCTATTCATTCTAGCCATAGCTCATTTTGGAAAAAAAAGTAGGAATCATCATAGCAGGCATTTGGTGGCAGGGAAGAGACAGTTTGAATCGCCTAGAGTACTTTTTGCAAAAGAAGGAACTGATTTCCATTGTCCCACTAATTAGCTGTGTGACTTTCTTTAGCTGTATAAATCCCTTTCTTTATCCTGGGCCTTGAAATTCACCCATCTGTACAATGAGGTTTTTGGACTACAATGAGTCTATGACAGGCCTGGCCAGAAATATCTGTTCAAGGTCCTGGAAATAGACTTTCTCCTGCCCTGATTCCTCACCCAAATGTATAGAATCAAACACAGAAACATGTATTTCACATCCTCGTCACCCAGTGACCCATATTATAAAATTACTAAATTACCAATGAGTCAAGAACATTGATTGACTTGCCTGCTAGATGTCAATGCTATGTATGAATGATTCTGGTTTTTTTAAAATAATTTTTTATTTATGTTTGAGAGACAGAGAGAGGCGGCACGAGTAGGGGAGGGTCAGAGAGAGAGGGAGACACAATGTGAGGCAGGCTCTAGGCTCTGAGCTAGCTGTCAGCACAGAGCCCAACGCGGGGCTCGAACCCACGAACCACAAGATCACGACCTGAGCCGAAGCTGGACGCCCAACCCACTGAGCCACCCAGGCGCCCCATGAATGATTTTGTTTTATTCTTGAAATGGTAGGAGCATTTTCATGCTCCAAGAGCTTGACGTGGCCTCAGTGACACCAAGAGGAGCCTGTGACTTAGTGAGCCTGTGGGCAGAGCTAAAGACGGTTTATCCCTTCTGTTGTAGCAACCTGTACTCTTTGCACCTGTCAGGTTACGACACTATTACACAAGGCGCTCTGTTTACCACACTAGAGAAAATTGATCAAGACAAGGAGATGGTCTTAGGCATCGTGTTCAGGGGAAAGATACAAAGTTCAGGAGTTCCTTTCAACTGTAGAAGACAAACTGTGGGATGAGGCATGTGAGGTGGTATCGTTTACAGGAAGAAGTATGGAGTCACGTTGCTTAACTTCCCTGGGCTCAGATCCTTCATTTGTAAAACTTCTGTTCAGATGATGGCCTGAAGAGAGGAAATAATGCACGCTTGTAAAGAGACTACAACATCGAAGGCACTCAGGACATGTTAGTTATTATAATGGAGAATCTGAGAGATGATGAAGGAAGAAATAAAAACCATGAGCCACTGACACTGGGCAACTTGATAACAAAAACTCAAGGGGAGTTCAAACTATCTAACAGTGGGGTAGCCCAAACACCGGCGTGGGTCACCCCCAATTCCGCCTTATATCTCGGGATTCCATGCTTTTACACCCTGATTCTTCAGCGCCTCTGTGCTCTCTGACATGTGTGTGTGCCAGTTTGGTTCTCCTAGAATCAAGCACAGAAACCTGATTCCCACATCAAACCCAGATGAGTCTCACCATTTCCCACAAGAAATCCTGACACACTCAGCATTTTCTAAATTCAGTAGCTTTGCTGAAAATGTTACAGGTTGTCAGGAAGATCCCACATTGTACAAAGTAGCTTCCTGCTATCCTGCTGTCTTCGTCTTTTCACTCTGCTCCTTTCCAAAGCCTACACTCCCTGTCACCCAGCCCTTCATGCTTAACGCCTTGGCTTCTCTCATAAACGGCGGGCCAATCTGGGACTTTTCTATCTAGTAATCTGGCAGGTGCTCCATAAAATGTATTTTTTTTTCAAGCTGCACTTAGACTTTTGGGACACCCTGTTGGAGGAGCGTGCCAAAGGGCGGCACCTAAAATTCCATTAAGCATCCCAGATGCTTTAACTTGTCACACTCACCTACTCGTCTACTCCCTTCATGGGCAAACTTGGGAGGCAGACTGAACTAATATACCTGAAAACAATGTTTTTAAGGTAAGCATGCACGCCACGGCACATCTGGGAACATTTCATCACACAGGCACAGATGATGTTAATGACTGGGACGAGGAAACCACGGCAAGGAGATCCTGCAATAACACATACTTAAGATGTAGCTTGTATATAATTATACTTCGC
Source organism: Mungos mungo (assembly GCA_004023785.1). Taxonomy (NCBI): domain Eukaryota; kingdom Metazoa; phylum Chordata; class Mammalia; order Carnivora; family Herpestidae; genus Mungos; species Mungos mungo. The sequence continues at coordinate 4,151 of PISW01008447.1, forward strand.
TTCAGACCATGTGATTTTGTACTTCAAAAGTGACAGCCCTATAATTCAGTTTTAAGTATTTTTCCAAACGTCCACTACTGAGGGCAGGTACACCGAACTGCAGCGCAGTGGTTAAGAGCAGTGACGAGAAACATGCGGATCTGGGTTAAAACCTCATCTTTGGCACCGGCGAGCTGTGTGTGACCGTGGGCAAGTTTGCCTCCTATAGCCTCAGTTTTCTCACCTGTAAAATGGGAGTGATTATATAAATGTTGACCTTCTCTATATAACACTACAAAAGCCATTTTTAATGTTGGCATTTGGAGTAAAATCAGAGTTAGAGATATATTTAGATTAGTAACTTTACTAAATAAATGAACTCCAACATTTAAAACACCTCAACTCCATGTTTAAGAAGCCAATTCTGGGGCACCTGGGTGGCTTGGTGGACTAAGCCTCCGACTTCGGCTCAGGTCAGATCTCATGTTTGTGGGTTCGAGCCCCGCGTCAGGCTCTGTGCTGACGGCTAGCTCAGAGCCTGGAGCCTGCTTCAGATTCTGTGTCTCCTTCTCTCTCTGACCCTCCCCCTCTCATGCTCTGCCTGTCTCTGTATCAAAAACAAATAAAACATTAAAAAAAATTAAAAAAAAAGAAGCCAATTCTGGTTTGGGGTGGCCAGGTGACTCAGTTGGTTAAGTGTCCGACTTCAGCTCAGGTCATGATCTCTGGGTTCCTGAGGTCAAGCCCCACATTAGGCTCTGTGCTGTCAGTGACGAGCCTGCTTCAGATCCTCTGTTTCCCTCTCTCTCTGCCCCCATCTCAACTCTCATATGTACTCTCTCTCTCAGAAATAAATGAATATTAAAAAAAAAAAGAAGCCAATTCTGGTTTAATCTGGTTACACATACCCAAAAAAGGTCCTAGACTTTGAAGAAAAATCTCCAAATAAAACCATATTCAACCCATAAAAACTAAATTACAAATGATTATATCATCAAAATACACTTTGATCGGCCAGTGGTATTCAAGCTTCCATAACTGTATACTCTTGGCAGTGATGGAGAGCCCATGATTGCCTCTTCAGTTCTGATTGCAAAGGACCAAGGAGTTTTGGGTTCTTTGCTACTCATCTGTGGCCACATTAGCAAGCCTCTGAAAATAAGCAAGAAAACACTGCCATGGTAATTTGCCCATCAGGAACTCAATCCACTTCCTTGCCTTTAGTCATCTACCAGTGCAACAGCGTTTTAGGTAAAACTGACCACTATGGAAGTAATGAGTTGTAGCCATATTACCTTAAAGCATCAAGACAAACCAAGTGACTTTATTCAGGCTAAAACTGTGGAGATGATTTAGATATAAGTAACAAATCCTTTTTGTTTATTTGATTGGACCACTATCTTAAAATGTTTAAAACAAGAACAGTCCTGGATCTTTGTGGTCCCATTGATGATAATAATCTCAGTCTTTTTTTTTTTTAATGTATAGCACTTAGTGGTGATTTGTTGTAACTGAATAGGTGCTCTGGCAGAAAGCCCCTACCATTTTATTTTATTTTTTTTTATGTTTCACTTATTTCTAAGAGAGAGACAGTGTTAACAGGGGAAGGCCAGAGAGAGGGAGATACAGAATCTGAAGACAGGCTCCAGGCTCTGAGTTGTCAGCACAGAGCCTGACGTGGGGCTCGAACCCACGAACTGTGAGATCATGACCTGAGCCAAGCTGGACGCTCAACTGACTGAGCCATCCAGGTGCCCTGACCCTACCATTTTAAATAACTTGAATGAGATGGTTAGAAACTGGAGAAGTTAATTTCAAAACTGGAAGCATTTCCATCCCTTAAGTGATATGATTTGTATACTTCCTTGAGGCAGATATTCCTTGGTTCTGAAAAAACAACTGAAGGGTCCTTTAGTCTAACAAAATACAAGAACTGTCAGTTTCCATCCGTCCCACTCCATCCCATGCCAATATCCTCAGGACTTGAGAACCTCATGGCCTTTTTCTCCAAACCGAGGGTGAATTCTGGACGTCTGTCTTGTTAAACTTAAAAAGTTAACTGCCAGTTATTTTACCAGCAAAGAAAAAAAAGAGTTTATTCAGGAATAGCAGAGAATTGCACTCTGGGACAAGCAAGCTACAGCAAAACCATAGGCAAGTCCAGGAAACAAAGCAGAGGAAGTCTCTTTTATAGAGGAAAGGGGGCTGTTGCGAGGGAGGTTGTAAACAAGAAGTCCATTGGAGTCAACGGGGAGTTTGAAGCATAGTGGCTTCTCATTGGTTGAGCTATGACTGTCTCTCATTAGTTGGGCTGTTGGGGTGGGGGGAGGAAGCCTTCGTCCTGCTGGGGTAGTAAAGCAGTATCCGTGTGCAAGGTCCTTCTCTTCCTGTTGAGTCTGTAATTGAGAGGAATGGTAGGGTGTGAGAGCCTTCCACCCGCACTAGGTCAAACCTCCTGACCCCAGTTTAGTGAGATTTCCCTTTATTAATTTTTATAGTCTAGTCCTCTCAGAGGCTGTCAGGGCTAAATCTAGGGTAGTTACAGGCTTATTTTCAAAGGTGTTTTCCCAAATCGAAATCTCTCTAGTCACATATTCCCTCTCCCCTATCTCCCAAGTATACTTCTCACCATACTACTGTTTCTTCTCTTGTTACCCAAAGGTCTACTCTTTTCTCAGCAGCCCAAAACTCCTGTCATGCCTCTTCTGGAATGGCTGCTACGTAACTATCACTATGTCCTCAACACCTTTTCTGAGCAATTTTTTCCACCTCCTTACCTTAATGGAAACCTGACTTTCCTCTGAGGACACCATTTCCTTTGCAGCCTTCTCAACACACCACATTCCATAGGCTGGGAGGTGGGGTTAGTGTCCTCCACACTGGGGAACACTGCTTTCAAACATCGCTCCCTCCTTTGAAGTCCATTCTGTTCAGCTATACTAATGCGTCCTCATCTTGGTTCCCTGACTTAACTTCTGGCCACTCTTCTATATCCACTGGAGACTTTGACAACTGGCTCTTAGTCTTCCTGATGACTGTAAGCCCCACTGCCATTATCCTGGGGGCCTCCAATGTCCACAGGGCCAACCCACCAATTAGCTTTGATCTCCTTGTTTCCAAAGACCCCTCTCCACCACTCAGCCACTCATGCCAACTGTTATACTTTAGATTACTCTTGTAATCAGCAAAAAATTTGTTTTAATTCAAAAATCTCACTATGCCATTTTCTTCTTAATTATCCCACAATACCTGTTTTGTTTTGTTTTGTTTCACAATGAAGGGATGTTTGATTGGCTATTGTTAGATAGAAACAAAAGCCCAAACTTCCAAAATGAAGTCACTTATGTTAAGCCCCACCAGGACTTAACACCTAATTGCAGTTTCCACCTCTCCCAGGAGTGGAGTTTTAAACCAATCAGTTTGGAATGTCCTGATCAACACTAGGAGGGAGCCTGTACAATAAGAGTGACTTTGCTTGGAATAATTCTTTTCTTCTTTTGCTAATAACTTCCTTGTCCCACCCCATTTATGCCCATAAAAGCCTTCCACTTTGTATAACTATTCAGAACATGCTTCTGTTTGCTAGAAAGGATGCTGCCTGATTCATGAATCATGGAATAAAGCCATTTACATCCTTGAGTTTACTCAGTTGAATTTTTGTTATTTAACACTAATCAACACCATCCTGTTCCTCTTCCATGTTAACAGAACACACTTTTTTCCACTATCCACCTCTCAGGGAATGTGATTCATCAGTTTAGGGGTAAACCTGGATAAATCTAAAGGAATGACTTTCAAATTGTTGTCCCCAAGAGGTCTCTTTCCAAAGTCTCACAAAGCCAAAATTATTTGCATAATAGTAGTCTTTTTTTTTTGTTCCTGTGTGGACATTTCCACTGATGGTGTGAAAGCAATGGTGGGTAAAGCTGCTGGTGCAATGACATGAATCAAGGCAGTGGCACTGGGCTATACTAACAGTCATTCTACTTTTCATCACCAAGTACTTGAAGAAAAAAGAAAAATTTACTTTTACCTGAAGAAGCAGTGAGACAGGGTGCCTGGCTGGCTCAGTCAGTAGAACATGCAGCTCGTGATCTTGGGATTGTAAGTTTGACCCCCACGGTGGGTAGAGATTAATTTAAAACAACTTAAAAATCTTTAAAAAAAAGAAGGAGTGAGAAGTATTAATCTTATTAAATTTCAATCCTTGAGTACAGGTCTTTTTAATATTCTGTGTTACAAAGGTGCATAAAGCCCTTCTGCTTAAAAAAAAAGTATGATGGTAGAGGCACCTGGCTGGCTCAGTCGGTGGAGTGTGCGACTCGTGATCTCAGGGTTGTAAATTCCGGCTCCACATTGGGTACAGAGATTACTTAAAAATAAAACCTTTTAAAAATAAAGAGTATGATGGTAGTCTCACAAAACCAGAACTTGCTCAGTGGAGTTACAAACTCCACTAGCTCTTCTCTCATGGAACTCCACTTTCACCTGAAAGAATGACAAACTATGGTAATTGAGCCTTGAGCATTTGTCAGATACTTTTTTTCATAAATTAATGGTGTGAGCCTGGTACTTTAAGAGAATAATCTTTGTTCTTAACTGCTGTTGACTTTTTAAAGTTTTATTTATTTGTAATCTCTACACACAACATGGGGCTTGAACTCACAATCTTGAGAACAAGAGTTACATGCTCTTCCAACTGAGCAAGCCAGGCACCCCCAGACCCACATATCTAATTGGCAATTGGATATCTCCACTTGGGATATCCAAATACAGGCATTTTACTCACCGCGTCCAAAATCAAAGTCATGATCCTCTCTCCCAAACCATGTCCTCTTTTGGTCTTCCTGATCCCAGTGAGTGACACCATCATCCAGCTTCTCATGGAAGACACAATTCTAGGATTCATCCTTGTTTTGTCCATTTGCCTCACCCTCCACAGTCAATCAATCACCAAATCCTTTTGGTTCAATTTTCTTAACATATCTTAAATCTATTCACATCATTCCCTCCCCTACTACCACTCGAATTCAGGGCAGTATGACCTTGAATCTGGATTATTGCCATATTCTCCTACCTGCTTCCCCAACTCTTCATTCCATTTTCCATGAGCAGAGTGATCTTTTTCAAAAAACAAATATCATGTCACACTGCTGTGTAAAACCCTTCAACAGCTTTCCATTTTCCTCCAGGATAAAAAACAAAACTTGTAACTCTCCTTTATTTCCTTCCCCCCTCCACCTTCTGTTACACAGCTCATATTCCCAATCTCTCATCCTGCTGCCCCACTTTTTTCCCCCATAGTACTTATCAGTTTCCAGCAGTCTGTATACTTTGACTGCCGTTTATTCTGTCTCCCACCAGTAGAATGAGACCCCTCCATGAGACCCTGCATCTTTGTTCTATACACAGCTATATCCCTGTTATGATCTGAAGTGTGCCATGCCTAAAATTCATATGTTGAAATCCTAACCCCCAGTACCAGAGAATGTGACTGTATTGGAGAGAGGGCCTTTAAAGAGGTAATTAAAGTAAAATGAGGTCACATTTGTGGGCCCTAATCCAATATGACAAGTACCCTTACAAGAAGAGGAAGTTAGGACACAGATGTGTACAGAGGAAGACCATGTGAGGACACAGGGAGAAGACAGCTATCTACATGCGAAGGAGAGAGGCCTCAGAAGCAGCTAACCCTGTCGATGCCCTGACACCCCATTTCTCCCTCCAGAAACCTGAGAAATTAAGTTTCTGTGGTCTAAGCCCCCTAGTCTGGGGCACTTTGTTATGGCAGCCCTGGCAAAAGGAAACGGTCTCTATCAGAAGGGCTCCTGGCCCATAGAAAGCATTCAGCAAATATTTGCTAAAAGAATTGGTGAATGTGAGGCCTTCCATGATCCAGCCTCTGCTGGCCTCTCTCACCTCATGTCCTGTCACTTTCCCCTTGGATCTCTCAACTCCTTCCAAACAGGACTCTTCTGAACTCCTCAAATGTGTCATCCCGTTCCCCCCACTCAGAAACTTTGCATATCTTTCCCCGTACCTGAGTGCTCTCTTCCCCACACCACCCTGTGCTCCACATCAGCACCATGACTCACACTATTCATCCTTTCGGTATCAAATTCGACTTAAAGACAGTATTCTCCAAATAAATCAATTAAAGTATAATGGATATGCAATAAACTGCCCTTATTTAAAGTGTACAGTTTGAGAAGTTTTGACATAGCCACACAGTCATGAAACCATCGCCCCAATCAAGAAGTGAACATCTATATCAGCCTCCAAAACTTCCTCATGACCTTGTTTGGTCCCTGCCATCCTTCCCATGTACCCCACTCTCCAATGAACCACTGATCTGCTTTTTGTCACTGTAGATTAGTTTGCATTATAGAAAAATGACTTTGGGGTGCTTGGGTGGCTCAGTCGGTTGAGCATCTAACTCTTAATTTCAGCCCAGGTCATGATCTCAGGTTCACAGGATCGAGCCCTGCATTAGGTTCCATGTTGAGCATGGAGTCTGCTTAAGTTTTTCTCTACCTCTGCCCTCTCCCCTGCTCACTCTTTCTTTCTCTAAAAGAAGAGAAAAAGAAAAATGACTTTACTGAAACTAAGATAACACTGTATGCGAACTCTACTGGAATTAAATTTTTTTATAAATGATTTTATCGGGGTGTAATTGACATACAAAATACTGTACATATTTAATATACATAGTTTGCCTTTTTTAGAGACTTACATAAATGGGATCATGTAGTATGTTGGTTTTATTTTGGTCTGGCTTCTTTGACAGCATAATTATTTTGACATTTGCCTGTGTTGTTGTGTGTATCAATAGCTCATTCCCTTTTATTGCTGAGTAGTATTTCATCATATGTACTTACCACAGCTTGTTTATTACAATTGATGGACATTTCTGCTGTGTATAGTTTGCAGCTATTACAAATAAAGCTGCCCTGAACACTTGTGTACAATTAGTTTTAATCCTATTACTTTCTTGGAAATGTGTTCTGTCTTCCAGATTAAGCGAGGTCCTCCTGTTCTGCTCTCTCATTTATTCATGTCTTCCCTTTCTGTAAATGTGTGTTTGCTTAGGAGGACTCTGTTGGTTTGGAAGAATGACTTTGATAAATCATTCATGAGATAAATTACCACAGCGAGACAAGAAAAATTAATTTTCACTTGAGCAAGATGAGGATAAGAGGAAGCAGAGAACAAAATCTTAGGATCTGTTATAATTTGACAAGCACGCAGTACTTGGACAACTTCAAGTGTATTGGCCTTTTTATTTGAGAGATTGGTAAAAGACAATAAGATCAATTTTAACTGTACTTTTTAAAACTTTATTAAGTTTTCTTTAGAGAGAAAGAGCATACGTGGGGAAGGAGCAGAGAGAGAGAGAGAGACAGAGAGAGAGAGAGAGAGGGAGAGGGAGAGAGAATCCCAAACAGGCTCCACTCCATCAGCACAAAGCCCAGCATAGAGCTCTAACTCACAAACCATGAGATCATGACCTGAGCAGAGATCAAGAGTTGGACACTTAACTGACTGAGCCACCCAGGCACCCCTAACTATACTTTTTTTTTTAAACAAATAAAGTGTCTAGTGCTGTGCATTTTGTTTCTCATGGGGTCCTACCCTTTACAAAATCTTCCTACATCCTTTATCCAAATATCTACCAGCTAAGGGCTCCTACTCACCCTCTTCTCCCTGTGTTTCCCCCACTAACACGGACAAACCTCACCTCCTCTCAGAGCTCCCTCTCCTCTGTGGCTGGCTGCTGGATTTGACCCAACAGCTCTGGACCTAGTGACCCAACGGAGGTGAGAGACCCACCCAGCAGCCTGGCTTGAGTTCCAGGCATACAGAGTCCTGTTTCCAATCCTGCTGGTCCTAAAAATATACTGACCATTGGCAGGTGGCTAGGCTATTTTCAACCTTGGGGGCCTCAGGAATCAAGGGCTTCATGCCAGGCCTTATCGGTGGGCTTCAGATAAAAACAGCTGTCTTGTGGCACGGCCTCAGCTGATTCTCAATTGTCCATTTACTGGCATTGCTACTTGTTTCCCTTTTTAGGCTCGATCATATTTTCCATTCCCTCTGTAAGCATGAACCTGGGACAGTAAATGCAGATATTGGGGGGGTAGAGTGGGAGGCCAGAGAAACATTTTGTTTTTCAACTTGCCCAAGGCCGTGTAGTTCTCAAGTTACAGAGAAGCTCTGAAATAAGTTAGAGCTGCTCGGAAGTGTCTCTAGAGTCCCAGGCTTCAACACCACGCATGTCTAGAAAGTGGGTCATGGTGTCTGTTTCTACTGGCAAAATTAAAGTACTATTATTATCATCTCCATTTTATGGAGGATGAACCCTGAGGAACAGAGAGGTTAAATAACTTGTCTAAGTCAAAACTAGCAACTAGAAAGAGGCAAAGCCAGAGCCAAGATACAAACTCAGATCTGTTGGACTCCAAAGCTTTTGTTCTTGATCGCTAGTGTTTCCAAACTGCGGTCCTCAACTTGTCTCCCAGAATTGTATTAAGTGGGTGGCCACCTCATAAACAAGTACAGTTGACCCTTGAACAACACAGGTTTAAACAACACGGGTCCACTGATATGCAGATGTTTTTTGATGAATACAGTGTGCAGTAACATTTCTTGGCTATTATTTATATTTTAATTAGCCAACATACAGTGCAATATTGGTTTCAGGAGTAGAATTCAGTGATTCATCACTTACATACAACACCTGGTGCTCATCACAACAAGTGCTCTCCTTAATACCCATCACTCATCTAGCCCATCCCCCACCCACCTTCCTCCATCAACTCTCAGTTTGTTCTCTATCATTGTCTCTTGTGGTTTGCTTCCCTCTCTCCTCTTCCTCCCCCTTACCATATGTTCATCTGTTTTGTTTCCTAAATTCCACATATGAGTGAAATCATATGGTATATGTCTTTGTTTGGCTTATCTTGCTTAGCATATACCTTCTAGCTCCCCATCTATGTCCTTGCAAATGTCAAGAGTTCATTCTTTTCTATAGCTGAATAATATTCCATTGTGTGTATATATATATATATATATATATATATATATATATATATATATATATCACATCTTCTTTATCCATTCATCTGTCAATGGACATTTGGGCTCTCTCCATAGTTTGATAATGTAGCTATAAACATTGAGGTGCATAGATCCCTTCCAATCAGCATTTTTATATCCTTTGGGTAAATACCTAATAGTGTAATTGCTGGATAGTAGGGTAGTTTTATTTTCGGTGTTTTAAGGAAACTCCATACTGTTCTCCAGAGTGGCTGCCCTAATTTGCATTCCCACCAACAGTGCAAGAGGGTTCCCCTTTCTCTGCATCTCTCGCCAACACCTGTTGTTTCTTGTGTTGCTAATTTGAACCATTCTCACAGGTGTGGATGGGGTGGTATCTCATTGTGATTTTGATTTGTATTTCCCTGATGAGCATCTTTTCACGTGTCTGTTAGACATTTGTATGTCTTCTCTGGAGAAAAGTCTATTCATGTCTGTTGCCCATTTCTTAACTGGCTCATTTGTCTTTTGGGTGTTGAGTTTGATAAGTTCTTTATAGGTTTTGAATACTAATCCTTTATCAGATACGTCATTTGCAAATATCTTCTCCCATGCTCTAGGCAGCCTTTTAGTTTTGTTGATTGTTTCCTTTGCTGTGCAGAAGCTTTTTATCTTGATGAGATCCCAATTGTTCATGTTTGCTTTTGTTTCCCTTGCCTCCGGCCACAGATCTAGCTAGAAGTTGCTCCCGCTGAGGTCAAAGAGGCTGCTGCCTGTGTTCTCCAGGATTGTAATGGTTTCCTGTCTCACATTTAGGTCTTTCATTCATGTTGAATTTATTTTTGTGCACGGTGTAAGAAAGTGGTCCAGGTTCATTCTTCTGTATGTTACCATCCAGTTTTCCCAACACCACTTGTTGAAAAGACTGTCTTTTTTCCATTGGATATTCTTTCCTGCTTTGTCGATGATTAGTTGACCATATAGTTATGGGTTCATTTCTGGATTTTCTATTCTGTTCCATTGATCTATGTGTCTGTTTTTGTGCCAGTACTATACCATCTTGATGACTACAGTTTTATAATATATCTTGAAATCTGGAATCATGATGCCTCCAGTTTTGTTTTTCTTTTTCAGGATTGCTCTTTGGGGTCCTTTGTGATTCCATACAGATTTTAAGTTTGTTCTAGCTCCATTTTCTTTTCTCTAGCTAACTTTATTGTAAGAATACAGTATATGATACATAGAACATACAGAATATGTGTTAATCAACAATTCCCATTATCAGTAAGACTTCCTATCAATAGTAGGTTATTAGCAGTTAAATTTGGGGGAGTCAAAAGTTACATGTGGATTTTTTAATGTTTATTTTTGAGACAGAGAGAGAGACAGAGAGTGAGCAGGGGAGGGACAGAGAGAGGGAGACACAGAATCCAAAGCAGGCTCCAGGCTCTGAGCTGCCAGTACAGAGCCCAACGTGGGGCTCAAACTCATGTACTACGAGATCATGACCTGAGCTGAAGTTGGACGCTTAACCAACTCAGCCACCAGGCGCCCCTACACGTGGATTTTTGACTGTGCAGGAATCAGTGCCCCTAACCCCTGTGTTGTTCAAGGGTCAACTGTGCTGTCATGCAATTTCAGCCTCATGATTTGCATTTCTATTTACAATCATAATAATACAAAGAGTACTGTTTTAATTATTTGGGATCCAAGAGAAAAAAAAACAGATCTAATGCGTAAATGATGTATTTGCTCCAAATAAAGGCAGATAATATCATAGTTAATTCAGAGGCAGTGTTTTAATAATGCACATACCAATATACACTTGGGGAAAGTGATTTCGTTTCAGCACAACATCATCCATCAAGTTTATGTTAGTGATTTTGAATTTTATTGATTTTATGGTTTTGTTTGCATGTAATATGCAAAAATCTTTCTGGTTTTAAAGTTGTTTAACAATTATATTATAAAGAGTATGTCTCATTTTATGCTGGCATATATGTAAGTAATATTATAATAAAAAATCAACACCAAAGGTCTGAAGCATTTTTTTCCCAATAGAAAGCATCCACACATTGCTCATATTTGAGAAACTGCCGTACAAGGTGTTGAAGACTGTAAAGAGCTGCATGAGTGTCCACAGATTCCTGCTATTGGAATTTTGTTTTTGTTGCTGTTATTACCTTGGAGATAGCTTAAGGGTGCAAGGTGACCCTGGCCTCTTCAACCACTGGTATTTGTATGCAATGCAGCTGTGGGTCTTTGGCATCCCTTGACTACTGAGTCTAGTTACCATATCTTAGTAATTTGTGTTTTATGCCACTGCTAGTAGATCGTACTATTTTCTCATTTGTTTCACCAAACAAAAATGATGCAGGGATGCCTGAGTGGCTCAGTTGGTTATGTTCTACTTTTGATTTCACCCAGGTGATGATCCGGCGGTCATGGGATCAAGTCCCGTGTTGGGCTCCACATTGAGCATGGAGCCTGCTTAAGATTCTCTCTCTCTGGCACAAAAACAGACACATAGACCAATGGAATAGAATACAGAACCCAGAATTGGGCCCACAAATGTATGGCCAGTTAATTTTTGACAAAGCAGGAAAGAGTATCCAATGAAAAAAAAAGACTGCCTCTTTAGCAGGTGGTGCTGGGAGAACTGGACAGCAACATGCAGAAGAATGAAACTAGACCACTTTCTTACACCACACACAAAAATTAACTCAAAGTGGCGGAAGGACCTGAATGTGAGACAAGAAGCCATCAAAGCCCTCGGGGAGAAAGTAGGAAACAACCTCCTTGATCTCAACCGCAGCAATTTCCTACTCGACACATCCCCAAAGGCAAGGGAAATGAAAGCAAAAATGAACTATTGGGACCTCATCAAAATAAAAAGCTTTTCCACTGCAAAGGAAACAATCAAGAAAACTAATAGGCAACCAACAGAATGGGAAAAGATAGTGGCAAATGGCATATCAGATAAAAGGCTAGTATCCAAAATCTACAAGGAACTCACCAAACTCAACACCCGAAAAATGAATAATCCAGTGATGAAATGGGCAGAAGACATAAACAGACACTTCTCCAAAGAGGACATGCAGATGGCCAACAGGCACATGAAACGATGCTCAGCGTCACTCAGCATCAGGGAAATACACATCAAAACCACACTGAGATACCACCTCACACTGGTCAGAGTCGCTAAAATGAACAAATCAAGAGATTATAGATGTTGGCGAGGGTGTGGAGAGATGGGCACCCTCCTACACTGTTGGTGGGAATGTAAACTGGTGCAGCCGCTCTGGAAAACAGGGTGGAGGTTCCTCAAAAAACTATCAGTAGAACTCCCTTATGACCCAGCAATAGCACTGCTGGGGATTTACCCAAGGGATACAGAAGTGCTGATGCATAGGAGCACATGTACCCCAATGTTCATAGCGACACTGTCAACAATAGCCAAATCATGGAAAGAGCCTAAATGTCCATCACCTGATGAGTGGATCAAGAAGATGTGGTGTATATATACACAATGGAGTACTACGTGGCAATGAGAAAGAATGAAATCTGGCCATTTGTAGGAAAGTGGATGGACCTCGAGGGAGTCATGCTAAGCGAAATAAGTCAGGCAGAGAAGGACAGATACCATATGTTTGCACTCATAGGTCTAACAGGAGAAACTTAACAGGGCCATAAGGAGGGGAAGGGGGAAAGAGAGTTGGGGAGAGAGAGGGACACAAAACCTGAGAGACTATTGAATACTGAAAACGAACCGAGGGTTGAAGGCGGAGGAGGAAAGGGGGAGGGGGGGGTGGTCATGGAGGAGAGCACTTGTGGGGAAGAGCACTGGGTGTTATATGGACACCAATTTGACAATAAACTATAAAAAAAAAAGATTCTCTCTCTCTCTTTTCCTCTGCCTCTCTCCCACACTCACATGCTTGCGCGAACGCTCTCTCGTGCGCTCTCTCTCTCTCTCTCTCTCTCTCTCTTTTTAAATTAAAAAAAAAGAGAAAGAAATGGAACCAAACCAAGGCTCCTTAGGGAGGAACCAGAAGGCAGACACATGGAAAAATGCTTAATATATCATATTAAGTCCTCCCCCTCCCCAGAAAGGTTAGAGGGAGTAAAAGCATATGGACATAGGGCTTACAATCGGGGCTGGGACTTTGTGGTCCTCACCATTGCATAATCAGTTCCTAGATAGAACAGTGAGTGTACATGATATGGCCTAATAAATACTTGTAGAATGAGTGAGTGAACTGTGGAAAAATCTGCGAGCAGCTGAACAAGGACTGAAGGAAGCATTCGCAAATGAAAAATATTGGAATTGTGTTAGACCAGAGGGTCTCTCTCAGTCTCTCTCTTTTTCTCTCTTTCTCTCTCTCTCCCCCACACCCCACCTTCCTTCTGTCCTTCCTTCCTTTCTCCTTTCTTTCTTCCTTCCCTTTAGACTCTTTCTCTCTCTGAAAAAATTGTAATGTTACATTTATAATTAAAATATGGGAAAATAAAGACGCTCTGTTAGTCTTACAGAAAAATGCACATTAAATATTTCAGTAAGGCACACCAAAGGAACCAAGGATGTATTATTAAAGTATAATCCGGCACTAAGCAGGCTTTACTGGGAATGTTCCTTGGTCCCTTTATTATGCTCTAAGGAGGAAATATGCAGAACATTTTGAAGCATTCATGCTTGTCAATTAAACATAAAAGAAAGGGTCTATTTGGCAGTGGGTGAAATCACATGCATGCTTCGACATGTGAACCTAATAGACCTGCTGCAGAGAGCTTGACAAATGACTTTATCAGGATTTGTTCTTGATATAATTTGCTTTATGGTTTACAGGCTATAGATCTTACTCCAAGCTTTTGTATTTAGACCCTTAAAGTTTTTGCTGTACCTTTAAAGTGTTCACTCTCCTTTTCTTTTGTAATGTTTATTTATTTATTGAGAGAGAGAGGGAGGGAGGGAGAAAGGGACAGAATGAGAAAGGGAAAGAGAGAGAATCCCAAGCAGGGTTCCAGGGTCAGTACAGAACCTGACATGGGGCTCGATCCCATGAAACATGAGATCGTGACCCAAGCCCAGACCAAGAGTGGGGCGCTTAACTGACTGAGCCACCTAGGCACCCCTCGACCCTCATGTTCTACACGTAAGAAAACTAAGCCCAGTTTGGGGATGAAAGTTGCCTAAGGCCACATTTGTATTTCTGTCCCTCAGCATCTTCATTCCACTCACCCCCTACATTTGCACGGCACTTTCAAGTTTTCAAAGTGCTTGGACACGCGTTCTGGTGTCTCGTGTTCTCCATGTGTAAATCAGAGATAATTATGAGCACTATCACATTCAAGAGAATCGTAAACATTTGGGACACCTGGCTGGCTCAGTCAGGAGAGCGCGCAACTCCTGATCTCAGGGTCGTGAGTTCAAGCCCCATGTTGGGGGTAGAGTTTACTTTAAGAAAAATAATAAATAAATAACTAAAAAGTATTGTAAGAATTAAATGAGATAGCTTAGACTTCAGTAAGTGTTAGTTATTGCTGGTATCTTTACTGATAACTGCTATCTTGGAGAGTTTTCCACAACCTTGGAAAGCAGACAGCATAGCCTATCATTTCTCATGTGAGTATAGCAAAAGAGGGGTTAAATGGCTTATCCGGCTTGTAAGTAGCACACTCACGTCTGGAACTCTGATATTCTGCCATGCAGTGCATTGATCAACACCTTTAAGATCCTTTCCAATGCTCAAATTCTGTGATTTCTATAGAAAAGAGTCTCATGCCAGCCTTTTAAAACTCAGTCTGTTTCATCTCAGAGAACAAGAAAGTAGCAAAGTGTAGGGCTCTATATAGATGACACTGAACGGAGCCAGCTTCCTAAGACTAATAAACCAGTGGTGTCCCATCTACTGCATTTAATTTATGCAAATTTAACAGTGTGTTCATGCCGCCCCTCTGTCTCCACCCAATGCAGGAAAAGAAAAGAAATACAAAGAGTGATTCCGTTCCACACAATAAGCAGGAGATAGAAGTAAAACATCTGGACAGGATAAACACAAAAACACTTTACGGGAAATCTGTAGGACTTTTCAAGAATGCTTTTAATGTGTTTTTAACTGACATGCTGACTTTGTAACTTTCACATTAGATACATCACTGCTACTGCTACTAATAACTCCTACCATTTACTGAGCAATTACTACATGCCAGAGGGCTACGTGCATTATCTCAGTTAATTCCCAGAGCAAGCCTATGAGGTAGGTACTTAAGTATCCTCAATTTAAGTAGGAATTTATAATAATAGTAATAATAATAATAACAACTACACCTTCTTGACTAACAGCTCAGAGAGGCCACTTGTCCAAAGTCTTAATAGTCTTTCACATCAGACCCAGAGGTAGAGCCCACATGGTGAAGCTAAACAGACATCACTCATAAGATGTGAAAGGCACTGACAAGTGATTTCTTACTGGTCATCGTAATTCTATTGGAACTTGTGACTACAAGCCCTAGACTGTTATTTGGAATGGGCACATTTATTTGAGAACAGACCTTTAAATCCCCGTCAAGGGGCACCTGCGTGGCTCAGTTGGTTGAGCATCCAACTCTTGATTCTGGCTCAGGTCAGGATCCAGCCCTGTGTCTGGCTCCACACTGAGGGTGGAACCGGCTTAAGATTCTCTCTCTCTCCCTCTGCCCTTCTCGCCTGCTTGAGTTCACTTACTCTCTCTCTCAACGATAAAGTAAAAAATTATTTAAAAAAATAAATAACTCCTGGTCAAGAGCTACTGGCTTCGCAGTCATCCTGACAGCAGTTGAGCTGAGCTGTTTGTGTTTCTGTAAAACTATCTGTATGGGTCTTTTTAAAAGTTTTTTACATTTTTAAAAACTGTTCATTTCTTTTTCCTTCTTTATTTATTTTGAGGGGGAGGTGCAGCGACAGAGGAAGAGAGAGAGAGAGAGAGAGAGAGAGAGGAAGACAGAGAATCCCAAGCTGGGTCCATGCTGAGAGCAGAGAACCTGCTGCAGGTTTTGATCCCACAAACCTCGAGATCATGACCTGAGCTGAAGTTGGACACTTAACCAACTGAGCCACCCAGACGCTCCTGATCCTTTTTTTTTTTAAAGTTCATTTAATATTTTTGAGAGAAAGAGAGAAAGAAAGTGAGTGCTTACATGCATGTGCAAGCAGGAGAGGGGCAGAGAGAGAGAGGGAGACAGAATCCCAAGCAGGCTCCTCATTGTCAGCAATGGAGCATGACCAGGGGTTCGAACTCAGGAAACATGAGATCATGACCTGATCCGAAATCAAGAGTTAGATGTTTAACTAACTGAGCCATCCAGGCGTCCCTGTGTGAGTCCTTTTTAAAATTTATTTTGGAGGTGTCTGGCTGGCTTGGTTTTCAAACACCATGTTGGGTGTAGAGACTCCTTAAAAAATAAAATCACTTTTTTAAAGTTATTTTCTAAGGTAGCTATTTTTTTTTTTATTACTAAATGTCTGCTCAACTGAATCAATACCCAACTGAAGTTTTGAAAAACATATACCTTTAGAAAATGAGACAAGGCGTGCCTGGGTGGCTCAGTTGGTTAAGCCTCTGACTTTAGCTCAGGTCATGATCTCATGTTCGTGGGTTTGAGCCCCGCGTCGGGCTCTGGGCTGATGGCTCAGAGCCTAGAACCTGCTTCCGATTCTGTGTCTCCCTCTCTCACTGCCCCTCCCCTGCTCATGCTCTGTCTCTCTTTGTATCAAAAAAGTAAATAAAACATTAAAAATTTTAAAAAAAGAAACTCTGAGACAAGTTTTAAGCTAATTTTAAACTGTTTTCCAGTCCGCAGTGAGCTAGAAATTTGAAAGCCGGTCTCAGCGCTACTTTCTATGGTCCTCAGCTTTCTTTTTTTAAAGTTGAGATAATAAGATTTTGTCCAGCTCTAATGATATAAATTGAAATATTCCTGGAGTCTTGTAAATACATGGATAATTCTACTCCTTATAAATGGCTAATTTTTATTTCATTAGTTACTAATTCTAAATATTTCCTATGATATGAAGAGTGAAACTCTCAAAAAGATCTCCAGGATTTAAGGGATGCTGGTTTTCACAATGATGTGTTTGTGCTGCCAAATATGGAAAGAAGTTGTAGGCCTAAAAGTTAATGGCAATAATCTATCAACACTGAGTACAGAAGCAGGGATTCTCTGAACAAATGTGGCAAAGGCTGGGAAAATATTTTTCCCTTTTAGGAGTTCAATGTTACAGGTAAAATCTATTAAATACTTTTTATGTCTCCTGAGAATCCAGTTTAGCTTTTGTGCTGTCTCACTCATGGTTGCTGTACTTTCTAATTATATATTTTTCTATGAGCTTTCTTGTTTTCTGATTGCTCTTTTTGGTTTTATCCACGTGATGTATTTTCTAATCTTTCTGGGGGGTGCTAAATAAAATATCTTTAAATATTTTAGTGTTTATTTTTGAGACAAAAAGCATGAGCAGAAGATGGGGAGAGAGAGAGGGAGACACAGAATGTGAAGCAAGATCTAGGCTCTGAGCTGTCAGCACAGAGCCCAACTCGGGACTCGAACTCACAAACCATGAGATCATGACCTGAGGTGAAGTTACACACTTAATCAACTGAGCCACCCAGGCGCCCCAGTAAAGGATCTTTTTAAAGATCCTTTTTGATCCTTTAGATCCTTTGATCTGCTTCCTTCAGGATATTTCTTTGTTCATTTTGGACTTCCTTTTTTAATTTTTAATTGAGGGAGAGAGGGAGAGAAGATCTTAAGCAGGCTCCACAGTCAGTGTGGAGCCCAATGCGGGTCTCAATCCCACGACCCCGGGATCATGACCTGAGCCCAAAGCAACAGTCAGACGCTCAGCCAACTAAGCCACCCAGGCACCGCCATCTTGTACTTCTTTGATGTTGCTGTTTGTTTCAAATACTTGGTGTTCCTTCATTGGCCATTTATATTTATATTTATGACTGGGGGACCTCGATGAATAGGAGATACAGCTTTGTCTTTGAGTTGAACTATTTACCCCAAGATCATCTTCCTTGAAAGCACTGCCTGACTGCAGCCTCTGTATAAGTAAATGGGTCCCCCAGTAAGCAAGGTTTCCTTTGGGTAGCGGGCAGAGAAGCCAGCTCAGGTCATTCTCCCAACACCGCACTGCTGATGAAAGGTGGACTTTATTCTTAGTTCATTTTATCCCCGAGTGCTGCTTTCTTTTCTTCTTTAATTCTGTGGCTACTGTGGAGGTCCGAAGGCTCTGTTCTGCCTCTCTCCTTTGTCCCAATACTCATTCTTGAGGCCTGCCCAAGGCATATTTTCTGCTTTGTAAAGAAAGCAGTCACTGGGGTGGGTACTAGTTACAAATGCTGCTTCTTACACCTTCTGTCCCAGCCATTCCACTCCGCCTTCCATCCCTCACTTCAGTCTGTTTTCCATATCTGTTAATTTCAGGAGCTATGAGCTAGTCCTCTGAGCTTTCCATTGCATTCACTACTGTGCCTCCAGAATCTGGAACGGCATCTGGCATTGAGTAGGTGCTCATGAAGTGCATATTTCATGATCAAGTGACAAGTGGACAGCGACCAAATTATGGTGAGCCTCAGTGCCAAGTTTTTGATTAGATGTGCCATTTAATGAAGGTCAGCTGACTTTAGGTTGACTGGTTGGTTTGGGTTCTATAATCTTGGCCCAAAAAGAAACAACCACTATTCAGGCAAGCTATCACTATGAGAAGAAATTCTGGGAAGGGAACACTGGCTAAGCAAAGGCCTGGACGCTAGAGAGTTGGGAAGGTTGTCCTTTTTTTTAATGTGTGTGTTTTTTTTTTACAAATGTTTATTTATTTTTGAGAGAGAGAGACAGACAGATAGACAGAGACAGAGACAGAGTGTGAGCAGGGAAGAGAGACAGGGAGAGACGCAGAATTTGACATGGACTCCAGGCTCTCTGCTGTCAGCACAGAGCCTGATGCAGGGCTTGAACCCATGGAACCGTGAGATCATGACCTAAGCCGAAGTTGGATGCCCAGATGACTGAGACACATAGGCGCCCCAATATTTATTCTATTTTTGAGAGAGAGTGCAAGTGAGGGAAGGGCAGAGAGGGACAGGGACAGAGGATTTAAAGCGGGCTCTGATGTTGGGGGCTGGAACTCACCAACTCTGAGATCATGACCTATCCAAAATCCAATGCTCAACCGACTGAGCCCCCCAGGTGCCCTGGGAGGGTTCAGTGTTGATCCAGGGAGCTAGTGTCCCTCTTGACACAGGTCAGCAGTATGAAGAGAGAAGTTCTTTCAGAGACCTCTGGCAGTAGTATTGTGGTGGGTTGAATAACATACCCCCAAAGATGCCCAGTTCCCAGTCCCTAGCATCTGTGGATATGTTATGTTACTTGGCAAGGAGGAATTAAGATTGTAGACAGAATTAAGGTTGCTAATTAGCTGACTTTGAGATGGGAGATTTTCCTGGATTATCCAGATTTCCTGTCTCTCTGCCCCTCCTCTGCCCCTGCTTCAAAGTAATTACAAGATTATAAGTGAAAGAGGGAGTCAGAGAAGTCTGTGTTGGAGTGATTTGGTGTGAGAAAACTTCAACCCATCTTGCTACCTTTGAAGACAGAAGAAGAGGGTCATAAGCCAAGGAATGTGGTGGGCTCTAGAAGTTGGAAAAAGCAAGGAAACAGATTCTACCTGGGAACCGTAAAAGGGAATGAATCAGAGCACCTAAAATGAATCAGCAAAAGTAAAGGCGGTAAGGAAGATCAGAAGATCAGAAGATCAAGAGCTCTCCTTTCTCTGGCTTCAAATCTTTCATCAGCAAAATGGTGAATGTTTAGCAGACCAGTGACGTTCAGATCTTTTTTAGTCACTGTGATGGTTAATTTTATGTATCAATTTGATTAGACCCCAGGATGCCCAGATATTTGCTCAGACATTATTCTGGATGTTGCCGTGAGGATATTTTTGGATGAGGTTAACATTTAATTTGGTAGACTGAGTGCTTGCTTCAGCCACAAATATAGTAAATTGGTAGACTGAGAAAATCAGATTGCCCTCTTTGGTGTGGGTGAGCCTCACCCAATCAGCTGACAGCCTGAATAGAACAAAAGGCTGACCCTTCCCAAGTAAGAGAATTCTTCCTACCTAGTGGTTTTCGAACTGGGACACTGGCTTTTTTCCTGCCTACAGTCTCAAATTCAAGTAGCTGCTCTTCCTATGCCTCACACCTGTTGGCCTTTGGACGAGCACTGTATCATTGGCTCTCCCAGTTTCAGGCCTTTGAACATGCACTGGAACTAAACCATCAGCCCTCTGTGACTCCACATTGCCACGTCACAGATCTTGGGATTCCTGAGCCTCCATAATTATGTGAGCCAATTCCTTATGATAAATCCCTTTCTCTGATATTGTAATTTTTTTTTATTTTAGAGACAGTGTGTGTATCTGAGTGGGGGGAAGGGGCAGAAGGAGAGGGGAAGGAGAGAGGAGAGAGAGAGAGAGAGAGAGAGAGAGAGAGAGAGAGAGAGAGAATCCTAAGCAGGCTCCATGCTCAGCATGGATCCTAATGTGGGGCTCCATCCTATAACCCTGGGATCATGACCTGAGCCAAAATCAAGAGTCAGACACTCAACTATCTGAGCCTCCCAGATGCCTCTGGTATTGTGATTTATAATAAGAAATACATATTTGGTCTTTGTCCCTGACACAGGGCTCCTGAAGCTCCTGAGCATTAGTAGTATCTTTTGTTCCAATGAGGTGATGCTGGCTGGGGTCCTGGATAGGGACTGGTCACCAGAAAGACCAAGCCAAGATTAGAAGCTTAGAATTTTCAGTCCCACCCCACCCCCGCATCCTCCAGAGAGGAGAAAGGGGCTGGAAATGGAGTTAATTATTGATCATGTCCACATGAGGAAGACTCCATAGAATCCCAACTAGTAGGGGGTTTGGGACCTTCCAAGTCGGTAAGTACTTCCACATCCCAGGAGCGTGACACATCCCAAGTCCATAGGGACAGAGGTGCCTGTGCTCAGGACTCTCCCAGGCTCGGCCCAATGTATCTCTTCATCTGGCTGTTCCGCTGGGTCCTTTTATCATATGCCTTAAGAACCTGGTAAACATAAATGTTTTCTTGAGCTCTATGAGTCCCTCTAGCACATTAATAAAACCCAAAGAGGGGAGTCTTTGGAACCTGCAGTTTATAGCCCATTTGTGAGAAGCACAGGTGACTTGTTGGACTTGCTATTAGCATCTGAAGTGGGATAGGAGCAGGCCTATGAGACTAAGCCCTTAACCCATGGGATATAAAGCCCTTTCCAGGTCCATAGTGTCAGAATTGCGTTGAATTGTAGGACAATTCAGAGAGTGAATTGATAGGGGGTGTCACAGAGAGTCACTAGATAGGGGAAAACCCTACCGTATCTGGTGTCAGAGGTGTTGTGAATGTTCTGTGTGATAGTAAGGAAAGACAGAAGGAGAAAAGGAGAACTGTAGGTTTTTCCAATTCTCTCACTTGCTCCCTCTACCTACCTCTACAACCACCAAAGCCCAATATCAGTAACAGATAACAGTGAAAATGCTTCAGCTGTAACACAGTTGAGTGGGTCTAGAGCCCCATCCACTCAGAGCCCCTGTCTCCTCCTGGGCCCCAGAGCTATGAGGAAAACTATTTGTCTAAGGTCACCACTTACTCTTAAATTTGATGAATCTGTTTCTTTTTCTCTTAAAGAAGGATATATATTGACAAGTGAAAATATCCCAGTGTATTCTCTTGCCTTAATGTCCATTTATATCAGTTTCCTATCACTCCCGTATCAAATTACCACAACCTTGGTGGCTTCAAACAACAATTTATCTTATAGTGTCATAGGTTGGAAATCCAAAATGGCTCTCGTTGGACTAAAATCAAGGTGTCAGGAGTAATGAATTCCTTCTGCAGGCTCTAGGGAGAACCTGCTGGCCTGCCTTCCCTCCTTCTAGAGGCCATTTGCATCTATTGGTTCATGGCCTCTTCCTCATCCTTCCTCTCTCTTTCACTCATACAGACTCCTGTGATGACATTGGGCATGCCTGAAAATCCAGGATAATCTCCCCATCTCGAGGTCATCTGATTAGCAATCTTAATTCCATCTGGAGCCTTAATTTCCCCTTGCCATATACCAAAGCATATTCACAGGTTCTTGGGATTACGGCATGGACATCACTGAGGGGATGTTATTTCTCCTACCACATTATTCTTTAAGGGTGGGCACTGAAAACAGTTTTTTCCAGAGGTGTTTTATGTATAGACAAGTGCTCATTTATGTGCGGTCCTCACAATTCATGCACATATGCAGATATTTTAAAACATAACATGGTTCTGTAACTTTCTTTTTTCTTCAGTTAAAAATATATTTTGATCCTTTTTTAATAACGTCTTTTATGGAACCACCCAGTACTTCTATCTACTTAAACAGGAGAGGATTACTACTTTTAACCATAAAAGGCATTGGTTAGAGTCAAACTGTCCGTCAGAGATGGGTCTCAGCCCATAGTAGCCTCAAGAGGCCATCAGAGTCTCATCCAACAGTGCAAAGATGAAAGTTACTCCTCAGAGTACAGTGAAGAAAGAGGAATCTGATGCTGGTACTCTGATGATAGAATGACACATCTGATTCCAGTGACTACAACAATTTATTTTCTGTAACGGATTTTTCTTTAAAATTAAAAAGGAGGGGTACCTTGCTGGCTTGGACGGAGCCATGTGCAACTCTTGATCTTGGGGTTGTGAGTTGGAGCCCCACATTGAGTGTCGAGATTACTTAAATTTTAAAAAACTTTAAGGGGCACTTGAGTGGCTCAGTTGGTTACGTGTCCGACTTCGGTTCTAGGTCATGATCTCATGGTTCGTGGGTTCGAGCCCCGCTTCGGGCTCTGTGCTGACAGGTAGTTCAGAACCTGTCTTTGGATTCTTTATCTCCGTCTCTGACCCTCCCCTGCTTGCACTGTCTCTCAAAAATAAATAAAAACATTTAAAAATTTTTAAAAATACTTTATTTCAATATTTCAAGCTCTTGAGGCTTGAGACTTTGGAAAACGAGGCCTTGCCCAAGGCTTTCGAATAGCAGGTATGGAATAAGTGTGTGATTGCCTGGGGTGGGCAAGGGGTCTGTAAAAGTCAGAGGTCGACTGGGATCGCCCTGTCACTTGAGATTCCTATATAATCGGCTTAACCCCCCGTCCCACATCCCTAGGGACCCTATCATGTGTTTGGGCATTCTGAGGAGAACATGCTTTACTCCTAATTATAACGCTCTGTCTCCACGTTCTTGTTTGGGCACATTTAGCTCGGGAAACATGTTCTCACCCTCGCACCTGCACTAACTCTGTTCCCGCCCTGGAGGCTGGGGAGGGCAGGAAGTCAGAGCTCTGCCCTGACTGCACATTTTCATCACCTGTGCGGCTTTTAAAACTCCCAATGCCAAGGCTGCAGCCTGGGCCATTTCCATCAGTCAGAATCTCTGGCAATGGAACCCGGGGATCTGTAATTTTCAAAGCTTCCCAGATGCCAGTGTTGTGCGGCCAAAGTTGAGAAACAGTTGGTTTTGAAGTTTAGACAGACTTGGGTTCATTTCTTTTTCCTTTTTTTTTTTTTAAGTAGGCTCCACGCCCAACATGGGGCTTTAACTCATGACCCTGAGATCAAGGGTCGCATGCTCTACCGACTGAGCCAGCCAGGCGCCCCGACCTGGGTTCATTTCTTACAACTGCAATTGAATCTACAATTAAGTCAAAGTGAAAAGTTTTTTTAAAAAACTAAATTTCACAGAGAGAGAAGCGTAGTATGATTGATCCGCTTTGTACTCATGCCCTCAGAAGGATATATAGATATGTGTTTCTCTATACATAACACATTCTAGAAGGCCATACAATGTACAATTAATAGCAGTAGTTTTGTGGCCTGTGGTTAGAAGGAGACCTACATTTCACCTTACATCCTTCTATATGCTCAATCATTTTAACATTGTATATATTTAACAATGTATATATTTCCTTTTTAATTTTATCTATTTTTAAAAGTTTTTTTTTAAATGTTTTTTATTTATTTTTGAGAGACAGAGAGAGACAGCATGAGCAGGGGAGGGTCAGAGAGGGAGATAAAGAATCCGAAGACAGGCTCTGAGCTAGCTGTCAGCACAGAGTCCGACGTGAGGCTCGAACCCACAAACCATGAGATCATGACCTGAGCTGAATCCGAAGCAGACTCCAAGCTCTGAGCTGTCAGCACAGAGCCTGATGTGGGGCTCAAACCCATGAACCGTGAGATCATGATCTGAGCCAAAGCTGGACGCTTAACCGACTAAGCCACCCAGGTGCCCCATGAAATAAAATATTTAAAGTCCCTGATGAAAACAGGGAGCTTGAGCTCCGCGTTGGACTCTGTCCTGCCAGGTCAGAGCCTGGAGTCTGCTTCAGATGCTGTGTCTCCCTCTCTCTGCCCCACCCCTGCTTGCTCCCTCTCTCAAAAATAAACGTTAAAAAAAGATATACTTCTTGTCACTTCCGGTTGGAACCTCTCGACTCACTGTGACCACACACCCAACTAAAGCCACCTCCTTGCTTGCGACTCTACAGCTTTGTTTGTCTCTTGTACCTGTTGCCATTCCTCATGGGAAGACTCCAGCCCTACTCCTCAGATCCTCACAGTCTGGTGGCCCCACTGCAGTAAACTGGGCCTTGGCCCTCGGATCTAACATAAACGCTTTCCCTTCAGTATGAGGGCATAACTCAGTATGAGTTGATAGGCTCAAACAAACAAATAAATGTGGTACTCAGTTTATGTACAGAACAAAACTCTCTTCCATGATAGAAAACAATAATCTTAAAAATATGGTTACTATAGGGGTACTTGGCCTGCTCAGTTGGTAGAGCATGCGACTCTTGGTTGCAAGATTGTAAGTTCGAGCCCCATGCTGGGTGTAGAGATTACTTAAAAATAAAATCTTAAAAAAATATATGGTTACTCTAGCCCTAGAAGAACAAAAAAAAGCTCCACCCTAAGCTCCTAGCTAAGTGCCTGCTACATGGGTTATGACTTATTAAAGTACGTACAGGAATTCCATTAATGTCAATATGAAAATTCTTTCTTCAGAGCCTTCATGTAAGAATAGCAACAAACACTCAGCATTCATTTATGAAGATTTTAAGCTGGAGCAACACAGTCCTTTAAGCCAATCCAATCGCACAGGTGCTGCCAAAGTCATGCTAAGTTGTCTCATCAGGATTCATTATGCCTGAGGATTTTCTGTGTTAAAAGTTGGGTGTCAGGAAATGCAATAAAATGTTGTTAAGTTGATATGAATTAGCAAACATGGCACAAGCCACTATGTATAATCTCTGTTTCTTTGATGAAAATATTGGCCAAACCACACCTTCTTAATGCTGTGGGTCTATTTTCTCCAGCTACTTGCATTTTATTTTATTTTATTGATTGATTGCTGGGAGAGGAAGCAGGAGAGAGAGAGAGAGAGAGTGAGAGAGAGAGAGAGAGAGAGAGAGAGAGAGAGAGAGAGAGAGAGAGTCTTAAGAGGTTCCACACCCAGCATGGAGCTGGACATGGGGCTCCATCTCATGACCATGAGATTATTACCTGAACCTAAATCAAGAGTCATATGCTTAACTGACTGAGCCACCCAAGCACCCCATTATTTGCATTTTAATTAACAAGATGGTTTTATTAAATGATGATACTTTCTAGGTGGTTGAGTTACCATAGAGTATGGCATCACTAAAAAAAATGTACAAAAAAAAGGACTGCAAATGAAGTCAACACTCAAGTTTGTATAGTCCAGGACTCTGGTATTGATGGGAACCAGGAAACCAATGATAGAAAAGAATGTGTCTTCCCCTGGTACTAGACATGAAAAGATGAGGATATAATCAGATAGCTGTAGACTCCTTTAGTACTCTACCTTGCACTCAGGAATTCATGCAAACATTTTTTTAAAGTTATCACATGTTGAGCTTCAACAGTTGGGTAGCAAAATTGACCAGAATTATGGGTGCTTCTACTGTCCTGGGTATTAACTGGCTTTGACACACTGTCTCACCTTGATGTCTGGTTTCTGGATACTCGCTGCTGCTGATTTATCTGACTTTGAGATAAGTCTTAGTCCATTCAGGCTGCCATAACAAATACCATAGACTGGGTGGCTTCACCAACAACAAACATTTATTTCTCATGGCTCCGGAGGCTGGAAGTCCCAGATCAAGGAGAGAGCATGACCAGATTCCAGTGGTGATAGGTGAGGGCTCTCTTCCTGGTTATATCCTTACATAGCCATTTCATGGACCATGCACACAGAAGAAGAGGAGAGAGATGGAGTGAGAGAGGTCTCCTAGCTCTTCCTCCTTTTAAAAGGGTACTAATCCCATCATGCAGGCTCCACCCTCATGACCTCATCTAACCCTAATTATCTCCCAAAGGTCACACCTTCAACTACCATCACACTGAAAGTTAGGGTTTCAAAATAGGAATTTGGGGAGCAAATATTCAGTCTATAGCAACATACTACTGTCCTGTCTCCATCTGCAACTTCTTTGTTCCCCACGTCATCTGAGTGCTGGCCTTGGTGAATGACCAGCTTGCTTCAACTTCCTTCCCACTGTCACTGAAGGCAAATGGATACTGGAACCTTTGGAGAAACAGTGGGGGGATATTTATTATATATGCTTTCCATAGCACTGCGGAGTGCTTCCCCTAAGGTCCTCATCCTTCCTTCCCTTCAATTGCTGGACTCTGGTTCTGTGAACTGACTTAGGTCTGGGAACCAGATGAAGGATCATGATTTTCTGTTGCAGTGGCTGACATCAGCCTTTTGCTCCCCACATTGGAATTTCTAGGGAGCGTACAAGTTAACTATCACCCTAGTTGGCTGCACGCTTGCTTGTCCCTAAGAATACCATGTCTTAAACCATCACTACATATTTTTGCAGGTCAAGGCATTCCGGCTGCTTCTCTAGTTTTGTGGCCTACTCAGGCTGCCATATTAAAGTACGAAAGACTGGGTGATTGAACAACAGAAATGCATTTCCTCATAGCTCTGGAAGCTACAAATATGAGGTCAAGGCATCATGAGATTTGGTTTCATCTGAGGCCTCTCTCCTTGGCTTGTAGATGGCTGCTTTCTCCCTGTGTCTTCACATCCCTGGCATCTTATGAGTCCTCTTTAGCATATCAAAGTCCTTCTGGAGGCCCCCCTTTTGCCTTTATCTCCCCCAACTCCATAGTATATAATCAGTCCCTCCTCACCTCTGTGTGTGTCTGTGTCCTAATCTCTTCTAGTAAGGACAACAGATACCGGATTAGGATCCACCTCTATGACCTCATTTTGCCTTAATTATCTTTTAAAAAACACTATCTCCAAACATAGTCATTTGAGGTACTAAGGGTTAAGACTTCCACACATGAACTTGGGAAGGACACAATTCAGCTCACAGCAAGGCCTATTTTGATCATTACTTCAATCTTGCCTATGTCAGTTAAATACTGTCATTGGCTTCTGCCATTACAAAACCTTCATTGATGTAAAGGGCCACAGCTCCAGCACAGCATCGTCTACTGTCAATCCTGGTCTACAGAAGACAACCACCATTAACCTTCACAGGGAAACTGGTGCCCCAGCTTACCAGTGCCTTCATGGTGAACGACTCTCTTCTGGGCCCTCCAGGGAACACAGCCAGTTAGCACATTACCTGGGCTCACATTTTAACTTCACTATGTTGCCACATCCATGACACCTTGAACTTTCTGATTCCTTCCCTAATATCTAATCTGTTCTGGCATGTTCACTTCATTGATTTCAGCCATTGTTTGTCCTCCCCGCTCCCATGTTCTCCAGCTTCAAGTATGACTGGATCCACAGGTCATTGCCAGGACATTAAACCTTGAACCCTGGGAGAGTGCTCCTACATCAACAGCTCTCTCCTTTCCCCCTTAGGTTTCTCCCGCTGGGAAAACCTGACAGTCCTAAGATAGGGGCGTCCCTCGGCCCAGACCTAGACCCAGACCCAGTGCTAAACATTCTCTGTTACACTCAATGGATAGAGAGAGGTCAGCTGGGAAATCACTATTTATGGAAAATGTGAAGGTCTCTCTGGGCTCTTCAAGAGGAAACCATGGACCCCTAAGAACCTGGAGGAGAGGAAGGCGGCCCTTTAGATAATGACGATCTAGGACATTTCTAACAGAAGGTTTTGGTTGCGTGTCAGGATTCAATAGCTACTGGTCCAGAACTGAGCTCCTTACCTTCCCTTTGCTCCTGTTGGTCCTCTTGCTGGTTCCGGCCCCGACTCCTCCAGAGTGCTCTCCACGCGCATGCTCTTACTGGTGTCTCGTAGACAGTCACCAAATCCGTTCTGCCCCGGCTCTCACTCCAGTGGGTCCCCTCTTCTCTAGTCCCGAAGCACCAGCCCCAATTCTGATCACCTGCCCTCTTTACCCTGGGATTGCAGAGGCCCTGCTACAAGTGCCCCGCTGATTCAGAAACCTCTTTTCTCTTCCTGCTGTGGGTGTTTCCTTATGTCTCTTGGCAACTGACAGAACGCGGTCATACAGGCAAAGGTAACAATTAGACTTCCACAAAACCTCTCCTTTAGGACCCAACCACTTGTCCTACTAAAGGGTTTGTGAATATTGAACGTTCTGCCTTGGGATTAAAGCCTGCAGTTTTATCTGCTCTTCGGTCTGAGTGGATGACAACATTCCTCCCAGACGAAAGACACAGTTACTGAATGAGCCACCAGGGGGCAGCACTGCCTTAGTTTAGAAAATTCTAATTGTCTCCACACTTGATCTTAGCCAAAAGGCCGAGAATAATCTAATTGTCTCTTTCTTATGACAAAAGTATGCAACATTTGGAAAATATAGATAAACCAAGAGTAGAAAATAAAACTCGCCTGATATCCTGTACCTCAGATAACCACTCAGAACAGTACAGCATTTTGATTACATTCTTTTGCCCCTTTACTTAAATGTAAATAAAACTTTTTAAATGTACTATCTCTCTACATACTATCTTGTTTCTACTTTGTAACAAAGTCTTGTAAAAATCTTTCTTGGTGTTATATATCCTTCTGTGGCATTATTTTCTATTTAATTATTACCAAAAAAATCCTACATCATTGTGGTGAAATTTTTTGTACATACAAAAGGGGAAGAAAAATTTTCCCTCTAACTTTCTAGATTAGTTGGGAACTCCCCCTGATAATGAAAGATAGAGGGGCGCCTGGGTGGCTCAGTCGGTAAGCATCCGACTCTTGATTTCGGCTCAGGCCATGATATCATAGTCTGTGAATTCGAGCCCCAAGTTGGGCTTTGTTCTCACAGTGCAGAGCCTGCTTGGGATTCTCTCTCACCCTCTCTCTCTGCTCCTCTTCTGCTAGTGCTCTCTCTCTCTCAAAAATAAATAAATAAACCTAAAAAAATAAAAGGTTAACAGATGAAAAACAAACAATTTAAATAATATGTATATCTCCTGTGTACATAGGAGATACCCAGGAAAAGGGACTAATTCCCCCGCATGGCCCAAGCTACCACTTTAAATACTATCTCTAGCTAAAGATAAATGATGTAGGGGGTAGGAGGTGCCAGTTATGGGAGGCTATCAGGAAAAGCACAGTAAACAAGGATAAGATTATTATGCAGATTTAAGTTGCTGTCTTTTCCTTTGGTAAGAGTTTCTGGAGGTTCAGAGTCATACCTTTCCTGGTACAGCTAAGGAGAACCATTTACAAATGGAGATTTCTGGACTGTCTGGGTAGCTCAGTTGGTTGAGCGTGCTCCTGATTTCAGCTCAGGTCATGATCCCAGGGTCGTGGGATCAAGCCACAGGTTGTGCTCCACATTGAGCATGGAGCTTGCTTGGGGCTCTCTCTCTCTCTCTCTCTCCCTCTCTCCCCCTACCCCCCACTCACAGGTGTGTTCTCTCTAAAATAAAAAATATTTTCCAAAATGGAGATTTCTTTTATAAATGTAAATGTCCGTTAGGGCACCTGGATGGCTCAGTCGGTTAAGCATCCAACTCTTGATTTTGGCTCAGGTCATGATGTCACAGTGCATGGGAAGGAACCCCTTGGGGGGCTCTGCACTGACATTGCAGGGCCTCCTTGGGATTCTCTTTCTCCTCTCTCTCTCCCCCTCCCCCTGCTTGTGGTCTCTCTCTCTCAAAATAAATAAATCAATATTTAGAAATAAGTTAATGTAAATGTCTTTTGTGAAGGGGTAACTTCTGGGTTTTCAGAGCCTTTCCTATGTCTGGAGCTTCTCAAAAATAATCAGCCCAAAATAAATATGCCAAAGAGGTATATTTTGGGGTAGCAAAGTCTGCTCCCCTTCAAAATCATTGATTGGCCCTTCATTAATCAACGACAATAAGAGGAATTGCTAGTTCAAAGTCAATGCAATCCTTCTAGGTTTAGGAGCCACATTTCCAAGTTGCTTTCCACAAAGAAGGTGAAAGGTACTCTTCTCACGAGTGTGAGAGAATGCTGCTTTGCCCTGTTCTTTGCAACACTGCTCTTGGTGTTAAAAAACAAAATTCAACCCAGTAAGTTTTAAAAACCTAATTGGCTTTATTAAACTACTTATGAATCGGACAGCATCCCATCTAGCAAACAGAAAGGAGACCCAGAGGGCTATATAAAGAGAAAGGTTTTTAAAAGTAAAGAAAGAGTGGGAAAAAAGGAAATTATTAGCAAAGAATACATTGTTTTAGGCAAGGTCATCCTCCTAAAGGAAACGGAAGGGGTCTATCAGTAAATTTCCTAGTGCTGACCAGGAAATTCCCATGTTGACTGGCTAAACGTTACATTCCTAGGATGGTTGAAACTGCAGTCAGGTTATGTATTAATTCTTGGTTTACTGACTTGGGGCCTTAATTTAAGGGGCTGCATTAAGTCCCTGTGGTTTTCTTGGTAGCAGTATCTTGTGAAATCTGTGCCAGTTTGACAGGCAACATATTACATCATAGTTGTTTTAAATCGAATGTCTTCAACAATCAAGTGTAAGAGAAATATTTATTGAGCATTGATTCGGTGTCATGCTCTGTACACCAGGAACCCGGGGACTAAGACAGGTATTGTGTCACTCTCCCTGCAGGAACATGGGGCATGCCAAAGCCAAAGTCAGCCAATAAGCCAGCAGTTACGGGTTGGAGAGGAAATAAACAGGGTAGTGTGTAATAGAATGTAAGGGGCATGCTCTTCAGCTACTGTTGGGAAGAAAAAAATCCTTGGCACCTTCTAGGTTCTTTGGCTGGTCTATTAATTCAATTGATGTAAAACAGATGTAATAGTAGATTTCCAAACAGAACAAGCCAGCCTAACTAAAAGAATATCTCTTAAAATAGGGCAGGGAGGCCACAAAGGAGGCCGAAATTTATGCACATCCTCAGTGGATTAAAGTATAAACTTAAAAAAATTTGTTTTCAAACCAGGTGCAACTCTCAGCCTGGACTTAACTCCCTCCAGAGCAGGCAACTGGATGATCCACATTCTCGCTGTGAAGGCCAGCCCAGGAAAAAATTTCAATCCCTCATTTGCATATTAACTCAACCAAGGCCAGTTAACCTAGTTTCAATCCCTGTTTTGCACAGACGACCTAAATGAGAACTGTGCTTGTCACTTCACCTTTATAACGAGGTCCCCTCTTCATCTTCCTCTGAACATGAATCTAGTTTATACCAGAAACTGTGTCCCACAAATTGCAATTTTAATTGCCCAAATAAATGCCCATTTGCTGATATTTTTTTGTGGATTCTTTCTTGGTTGAGACAGATTAGCAGGAGAAAAACAAGTTTAATAACATGTTCTTTAAAAAGGAAACCACAGGCCCAAATCGGTGTCACGTAGACCGAGTTCCCAAACTGGGGATTAATACTTAATCTAACTGCAGTTTCAGTCTCCCCCAGAATGTAGTCTTAAACCAGTCTGTTGGGAATTTTCCAGTCAGCACCAAGGAGTCAGCGTCCTGGGTCCCCCATTCTCCAAAGAAAGATGAGGTAATCTGCATGATAAGTCCCCTTGCCTCTCCCCCTAAAGTAAAGCCAACTTGTCTGGAACAATCTTTTATTTTTCTTGCTGACTTCTTGCCCCAGCGTCCTATTAAAATCTTCCACTTTGTAGGACTCCTTGAATCACCCTCTATTTGCTAGATGGGATGTGACCCAATTCATGAATCATTTAATAAAGCGAATTAAATCTTTGATGGACTTGGTCAATTTTTTTTTTCTTTACTTACCAATGTGTATCTCCGGAGTTTATGGGAGAGACCCAGGAAACCAGAGAGTAGTAACTCTACAAAATGGCTGAAGCCATCACCTTAACTACCACCTTCAGCTAAAGACAAAAGGGGGGAGTGCCTGCTGGCTCAGTTAAGAGAGCATGTGACTTTTGGTCTCAGGGTTGTGAGTTTGAGCCCCACACTGAGTGCAGAGATTTCTAAAAAAAAGAAAAAAAGTAGATAAACTAAAAAAAAAGAAAGATGTTGGGATGGGGAGTCAGTTTTGGGAGACTACCAATGGGGAAAAACACAGTAAACAAGGGTAGGGTTGTTATGCAGATTTAAATAGTTACCTTTTCCACTGATAAAAGTTTCTAGAGATTTAGAGCCATGCTCCTCTTCCTGGAATAACTGAGGAGACACTCCGACAAACGGAGATTTCTCTTATAAATGTAAATGTCCCATACAAAATGACAAGGGAGCATAAGGCAAGCTGATACCCCTCAAACACCCCCCCCTTCCCGGGTGGGATATGTGTGATGTTCCTCAAGCATTCCTGCCTGTCCAAGAACAAAGGAAGGAAAGAAAACAAATGGTTAACTTCTGGAGATCACAGTCATTCAGGACTTGGGTCTCATCAGTTTACAAGGATCTTAGTAAATTACAAGAAAAGGGCTATCTTATCAACAGCCTCATTTCCAGAAATCTATGGACTCAGTTTCCTGGAGCCCCAACATCAACCCTCCATATAGGTTGCCTCAACAAAGGCAAGAAGGAAATGGTGGTAAAATCAAATTTCCTTATAACCTGCAGCCTACTGCCAAATACTTGAGGCAAATACAGAGTATGGCATTTCTCCAGGAACCCCCTACTGTCTAAATGTTAATGCTTTGCTACAGGGAAAAACAATCATAGCTTAACAATAGTTAGGCCTCCAGGAGCCTGTGAGTCTTCTTTAGCTATGAAAATCTCTGGAACCTTCCCCTTGATTTTACCTCCTTCAACTCCCAAGTATATAGCCAGTCTCTCCACGGGGTCTGGGGCAGCTCTTCCCACCCACAGGTCCTGTCCCCGAGCTTTTATAATATCACCATTTTTTGCACCAAAGATGTCTCAAGAATTCTTTTATGGCTGTAGGCTCCCGACCAACTGCATCACACCAAAAACCTTGTCTCAAAATGATAACTTACGGGGTTTTCAGAGAACAATAAATATGCCAAAGAAGCGTGTTTTGGGGTGGCGAAGTTTGATCCCCGTCACTACTGTTAAAGTTAAATGTTGCCTCCCCTTAAGCTCTTCAGCTACCCTGTTTCTTTTTTTGTGAACTAGGGTGTGGTGGGGGGTGGGGATGAAGGGAGGCCCAGGAGAAGGTGGCTGCCATAATAAGGATGTCCGACCTCCTGTAAGGAGCACAGTCCACCCCTCCGCCATGCCCTCTGGCCTGCAGCAGCAAGATGCCGAGAGAGTCTGACTCCTGTCTCACCGCAAAAGCAGATTGTGGCACGCCCAGTATGGGTACACGCCACCCCCAACACACACACACACACACACACACACACACACACACACACAAAGTAAGCCACTGCTTGTGATGAGGGATGGTCAGAAGGAAATGATCACCCCAAGCCCCTGAGCCGAAACCCCGGGTTCTCCTTTCATCCTCACAGAGACTCATCGGCTTCAAGCCTGAACGTTTATAAAACGACAGTGCATGATGTGGAAATGTTGGGGTTCAGAGCGAACGGCCAAGAAAGAATTCTTGAGACATCTTCAGTGCAAATATGTGGTTTTGATGAGGGAGCATGAGGCAAGCTGGTACCCCTCAACCCGTCTGTCCCCCACCCCCCAGGTAGGATATGTGTGACATTCCTCAGACACTCGGGCTGCCCAAGAACTAAGGAAAGGGGAAAACACAGGCCTGCAGGACATGGGTCTCCATCCGTTTACAAACGTTTTAGTAAATTACAAGGAAAAGGAAGCCTTATCACAGCTTCATCTCCAAAACCCACAGACTCCGGTTCCTGAAGCTCCAACATCACTCTCCTCTCCATCATGATGTGGGAAACAAAGGCATGAAGGAAGTAGCAGGTAAAATTAAATTTCCTTACAGCCTCCAGCCCATTGACAGATCCTTGAGATAGGCAGAGGATAACATTTCTCCAGAGACTCCCTACTGTCTTCATGTAAATACCTTTCTAGCCTGAAAACAACCTTGGCTCCAAAATAGCAAGGCCTCTGGCACCTTATGAGTCCTCTTTAGCATAGCAAAGTCCTTCTGGAGGCCTCCCTTTTGCCTTTATCTCCCCCAACTCCGTAGTATATAACCAGTCCCTCCTCACAACCCCAGTGCAGCTCTTTCTGCCCAAGACCCTTGTGCCTGTGCTTTAATAAAATCACCTTTTTACACCAAAGATGTCTTTCTTTCTTGGCCATCAGCTCCTGACCCCCACCACTCCAAAACCCCATCAGTATTATTAAAATATGGGGACCGGACTTGTGGGCAGAAAGCGCTGCACTGAGGTTGTGAGGAGTGGCTGATTACATACTTTTAAATGGTCAGGGGGTTGGGATAGTCTGAGTCTTTTAGGAATTTGGAAGCAAGGTTTCCAAGACCTTGAGGGGTCATTTACTACTGTCTAGTAAATTCTTAGTCATGAGACCCTTCGGATGTATATCAGTGGGCCATATGCTTGGATGATGATTGCGTACATAGATTTGGGGAGGGTGTAGAGACAAATGAAGTTTCCAAAGGGTTTTTATATGTTATGCGGCATCTGAGTGACTCAGTTGGTTAAGCATCTGACTTCAGCCCAGGTCATAATCTCACAGTATGTGGGTTTGACCCCTGCGTAGGGCTCTGTGCTGACCCGCTTGGAACCTGCAGCCTGCTTCAGATTCCGTGTCTCCCTCTCTCTGTCCCTCCCCCTTATAAAAAATAAACATTTTATAAGGTTAAAAAAATAGGCAAGATGGCAGAGAAGTAGAGAATTGCGTATTTCCCACCTGCATCTATCAAACAAAGAAAGGCTGAAGCCAAAAGACACTGAACCAAAAGAGTCTGGAGGAAAAGAGACAGAGTCCACTAAGAAGACAGTCTCATACCTGTGTGATTGCAAGCTGGGGAAGATAAAAATGGGCCAGGACACAGAGGCTCGGAGGGGAGGGGGCCCCCTCTGCAGAGAGACAAGGGGAAGAGAAAGAGTAGTTGAAACTGCTCATAGAACTGTCCCTGGAGAAGAGAAAAACTTCAGGCTGTGACAGAGGGATCCTATCATCCCATCTCTAACTGCAGGGTGTTCAGAAAGAGATCACATCTCTAACTGTGGAGCCTTCTTTGGGCTGGGTGGCCCAGTCCCAGAGATTCCCTCCAGTACAGACTGTAAGCAAGGGACTCAATCGGCATCAGGAGAAATTTCTCCCCTACTCAATCCCTGGCTAGGAAGAGCCTTGCCCTGGGCTTCCGGGAGTACATTTCAGGTGGTATCATTACTGCACACGGAGTAAGAGCTGGAAACGAGACTGGGGGAGGGACATAGAACATGGCCCACCTTGGCTGCACCACGGCACAGTGAGATCGGACCCAAAGAGTGATTTGCAACTATTGGTTCGAGAAGGGACTGGGAGGCTACCATTTTTCTCCACACAACCACCAAGGCAGGGCCCAGGGGACCCACAGTGGAGGCAAGACCCGCCTACACCAAGCCATGCCCATCCGCACTGGAGAGCTGCTTTTTTTACTGGAGCTGGATAGATGCTGTGGTAACAGACAGCCCCTCACCCAAGACCAGCATTGCTGCATTGCCTTCATTAAGTCTAGATCAATTCTTGCTATTCAGATATATTTTCCCTTATCTCATTCTTATCTCTCCCTTCCACTGGACTGGGCACTCTGATTATAGGTTTGCTTAAACAGTCATATCTAATCCATTCTCTTGATACATATTCTACACCTCCATCGTTACCTTCCTTTCTCTCTCCCTGAAATAATCAGACTATATAGTTTCATTTTTTCCCCTCACCTCCTGCTGTATTCTCCTTTTACCCTATCTGAATTAAGCCTTTTAGTCTATCTGCCTGGTCAAAGTTCAATTCCTCTTTCTCCCCAACCATGTCATTTCTATCTTTGTATATGCTCTTCCATCAGCACTGCCTCCACCCTGCTCTTTATTCGCAGCTGGGATCTCTGGTTTTATGCTTTTAAACTGCCATTTCACTTTTTTTTTTTTGGTTTTCTCCCCTTTGGGTTGCTTGTTTGTTCGATTTCTTTGTATGTTTGTGTGCTTTTGTTCCCTGTCTGTTTTCCTTTCCAGGGCTACTGCAAGAAACAAGCCAAAGTACACATGGTGGAGAATCCCAAATATCACTGAGTAGGGAAGTAAAATAACCAAAGGCACAACAAGAGAGACCAAGGGACACCATTAAAAGAACACATCCTGAATGGACAGGCCCTGGACAGTCAATGAGACTCTTTTAATATAGCAATACTCACAGGTGCAGAGTGCATAACAAGCTTTTAAAACTGACAAGAGACAGAAAGCTAGCCAAAATGATGAAACAAAAGAACTCTCCTCTAAAGAAATTACAGGAAGAAGTCACAGCTACAGAATTGCTCAAAACAGATATAAGCAACAAAACTGAGCAAGAATTTAGAACAATTGTCATAAAATTAATCGCTGGGCTTGAAAAAGGCATGGAAAACATCAGAGAAGCTATTGCTACAAAGACTATGGACCTTAAATATAGTTGTGATGAATTTTAAAATGCTATAAATGAGGTGCCTAATAAAATGGAGGCAGCCACTGTATGGATTGAAGAGGCAGAGAGGAGAATAGATGAATTAGAAGATACAGTTATAGAGAAAAAAGAAACCAAGAAAAAGAGAGATAAACTGATCCAGGAGCATGAAAGGGGTATTCGGGAACTGAGTGATACAATCAAATGGAACAATATCCGTATTGTAGGAATTCCTGGAGAAGAAGAAAGAGAGAAAGGGGCTGAGGGGTACTTGAACAAATTATAGCTGAGAACTTCCCCATTCTGGGGAGAGAAACAGACATTGAAATCCAAGAGTTACAGAGATCTCCCCTCGGATGTAACTTGAATCGATCTTCTGCATCACATATCATAGTGAAACTGGCAAAATATAAGGATAAAGAGAGAATTCTGAAAGCAGCTAGGGATAAAAGGACCTTAACATACAAAGGGAAACCTCTCAGAGTGGTTACAGACCTATCTACTGAAACTTGGCAGGCCAGAAAGGAATGGCAGGAAATCTTCAATGTGATGAACTGAAAACATATGCAGCCAAGAATCCTTTATCCAGCGAGCCTGTCATTCAGAATAGAAGGAGAGATAAAGGTTTTCCTAAATAAACAAAAATTGAAAGAAATCATCACCATAAACCAGCCCTACAAGAAATCCTAAGGGGGACTCTATGAGGGAAATGTTGCAAGGAACACAAGGTACCAGAGACACTACTACAAGGATGAATCCTACAGAGAACACAATGACTCTGATCCCATATTTTTCAATAATAACATTGAATGTAAATGGACTAAATGCTCCGATCAAAACACATAGCATAGCAGAATGGATAAAAAAACCAAAATCCACCTTTTTGCTGTCTACAAGAGACTCATGTTAGACATGAGGACACCTTCAGATTGAAAGTAAGGGGATGGAGAAATATCTATCATGCTACTGGAAGTCAAAGGAAAGCCGGAGTAGCCATACTTATATTGGACAAACTGGACTTTAAAGTTAAGGCAGTAACAAGGGATGAAGAAGAGCATTATATAGTAATTATAGGATCTATCCATCAGGAAGAGCTAACAATTATAAACATCTATGCCCTGAATTCAGGATCACCCAAATACATAAAACAATCACAAATAAAAACAAAAACAATCTTATTGATAAGAATGTGCTAATTACAGGGGATTTTACTACTCCACTTACAGCAATGGATAGATCAACCAGACAGAAAGTCACTAAAAAAAACAATAGACCTGAATGATACATTGGAACAGATGGATTTGACAGATATATTTAGAACTCTACATCCTGAGGCTATGGAATTCACTTTCTTCTTGAGTGTACATGATACATTCTCCAAAATAGATCACATACTGGGTCATAAAGCAGCACTCAATAAATATAAAAGAATTGAGATCATACCATGCACACTTTCAGATCACAGTGCTATGAAACTTGAAATTAATCACAGGAAAAATCTGGAAAACTTCCCAAAACATGGAGGTTAAAGAACACCCCACTAAAGAATGAATGAGCCAATCAGGCATTTAGAGAAGAAATTAAAAAATATGTGAAAACAAATGAAAATAAAACTACAACAATCCAAACTTTTGGGGATGTTGCAAAGGCAGTCCTAAGAGGAAAGTACATTGCAATCCAAGCTTATTTCAAGAAACTAGAAAAAGCACAAATACAAAATCTATCAGAACTCCTAAAGGAACTAGAAGGGGAGCAGCAAGAGCACCCCAAACCCCGCAGAAGAAAAGAAATAAAGGGCAGAAATAAACAATATAGAATAAAAAAAAAACCAGTTGAACCAATCAATGAAACCAAGAGTTGGTGTTTTGAAAAAATAAACAAAATTGATAAACCTCTAGCCAGGCTCCTCAGAAAGAAAAGAGAGAAGGGGCGTCTGGGTGGCTCAGTCAGTTAAGCGTCTGGCTTCAGCTCAGGTCATGATCTCGCAGTTCATGGGTTTGAGCCCCACATCAGACTCTGTGCTGACAGCTAGCTCAGAGCCTGGAATCTGTTTCAGATTCTGTATCTCCCTCTCTCTCTGACCCTCCTCTGCTTGCGCTGTCTCTCTCTGTCTCCCAAAAATAAATAAGAAACCTTAAAAAATTAAAAAAGAAAGAAAGAAAAGAGAGAACACCCAAATAGACAAAATCATGACTGAAAATTGATCTATTAAAACCAATTCCTCAGAAATACAAGCAATTGTCATGGAATACTATGAAAAATTATATGCCAACAAACTGGACAACCTAGAAAAAATGGACAAGTTCCTAAACACATGCACTACCAAAATTCAAACGGGAAGAGATAGAAAATCTGAACAAATCCATAACCGGTGAAGAAATTGAATCAGTTATCAAAAATCTCCCAACGAGTAAGAGCCCTGGGTCATATGGATTCCCTGGGGAATTCTAGCAGACATTTAAATCAGAGTTAATACCCATTCTTCTCAAGCTATTCCAAAAAATAAAAATGGAAGGAAAACCTCTGGACTCGTTCTATGAAGCCAGCATCACTTTGATTCCCAAACTGGACAGAGACCCAGGGGAAAAAGAAAACACAGGCCAATATCCTTGATGAATACGGAAGCAAAAATCCTCAACAGGATACTGGCAAATCGAATTCAACAGCATATAAAAAGAATTATCCATCATGATCAAGTGGGATTCATTCCTGGGTTACAGGGCTGATTCAATATTCGCAAATACATCAATGTGATACATCACATTAACAAAAGAAATGATAAAAACCATATGATCCTGTCAATAGATGCAGAAAAAGCATTTGACAAAACATGACATCCTTTCTTAATAAAAACCCTCGAGAAAGTCGGGATAGAAGGAACTTACTTAAACATCATGGAAGCCATTTATGAAAATCCCACAGCTAATATCATCCTCAGTGGGGAAAACCTGAGAGCTTTCCCCCTGAGATCAGGAACAGGACAGGGATGTCCACTCTTTTTAACATAGTGTTGGAAGTCCTAGCATCAGCAATCAGACAACAAAAGGAAATAAAAGGCATCAGAATTGGCAAAGATGAAGTCAAACTTTCACTTTTCACAGATGACATGGAAAACCCAACAGACTCCACTAGAAGCCTAGTAGAACTGACCCATGAGTTCAGCAAAGTCACAGGGTACAAAGTCAACGTACAGAAATCGGTTGCATTTTTATACACCAATAATGAAGCAACAGAAAGAGATATCAAGAAACTGATCCCATTCACAATTGCACGAAAAACCATAAAATACCTAGGAATAAACCTAACCAAAGATGTAAAAGTCTTGTATGATGAAGACTATAGAAAACTTATGAAAGAAATTAAAGACACAAAGAAACAGAAAAATATTCCATGCTCATGAATCAGAAGAACTAACATTGTTAAAATGTCATCATTACCCAAAGCAATCTACACATTCAGTGCAATCCAAATCAAAATTGCACCAGCATTCTCTGCAAAGCTAGAACAAACAATCCTAAAATTCGTATGGGACCACGAAAGACCCCAAATAGCTAAAGTAATATTGAATAAGAAAACCAAAACCAGAGGCATCACAATCCCAGACTTTAAATTCTACTACAAAGCTGTCATCATCAAGACAGTATGGTATTGGCACAAAAACAGACACATAGACCAATGGAATAGAATAGAGAGCTCAGAACTGGACCCACAAGTGTATGACCAATTAATCTTTGACAAAACAAGAAAGAGTATCCAATGGAAAAAAGACAGCCTCTTCAACAGGTGGTGTTGGGAGAGCTGGTGGGATACAGGTTACCTCTACAAGACCTAACTCACTCAAACTCAAACACACACACACCCTTCTACACTGTTGGTGCAGCCATTCCTCTCATCCTGAAAATGGGTGGGTCCTTCCAGAAAGCCCTGCATAGGAGGAATGAGTTGTGGGGGAGGCATGTAGGAGAGACCACCCGCTGTCAAAAAATTAACAACATATCTCCCCTATGACCCAGCAATAGCACTGCTAGGGATTTACCCAAGGGATACAGAAGTGCTGATGCATAGGGGGACATGAACCCCAATGTTCATAGTGGCACTTTCAACAATAGCCAAATTATGGAAAGAGCCTAAATGTCCATCACCTGATGAATGGATCAAGAAGATGTGGTATGTATACACAATGGAGTATTACATGGCAATGAGGAAGGATGAAATATGGCCATTTGTAGGAAAGTGGATGGAACTCGAGGGTGTCATGCTAAGTGAAATAAGTCAGGCAGAGAAGGACAGATACCATATATTTTCACTTATAAGTGGAACAGGAGAAACTTAACAGAGGACCATGGGGGAAGGGAAGGGGAAAAAAGAGTTAGGGAGAGGGAGGGAGGCAAACCATGAGAGACTCAAATACTGAGAACAAACTGAGGGCTAAAGGGGGAGGGGGAGAGAGGAAGGGGGGTGATGGGCATGGCGGGGGGCACTTGTGGGGATGAGCACTGGGTGTCATATGGAAACCAACATGACAATAAACTATAAAAGAAAAAATTAAAAATATAAGAAGACTTACAGGATCTTGGAGGTCAGGATAATGTTAAGCTAAGATTGCCTTTTGCCCTTAGCAAAGTATCAACATCCAGGCTGCTGAGCTCCTAGAGGGAGGTCACTCTATCTGTTTTAAGGACTTGTCAATGGACTGTAAGTAGCAAAGACATTTAAGTTTTCCTTTTGCCTTTCTTTCCCACATCAATGCACACTCTAACTGTAAAAAACTTGTAACCTGTGAAGAAGCCTCTTCCCACAACCCTCCCCAGTCACTGCTCTTTCTCTGAATTCTTGAGTAGTCAGGGGACAAGTCGAGCTCTGGAGGGTAACTCCACCTTCTAGGCAGTGCCTTCAACATTTATTATGTTTAGGACCAACTCCTTCATCCTAAACTGGCATTGGGTCTGGAAGTCTTGATTGAGGAGGACATGCTTTTTCACACCTATATACAATTTTTAAATTTGCTACAAAACAACTTCATAGCAACACCAATGGAAGTCGTATGAGGAATGAAAACAAGGCAGGACGCCTGGGGGGCTCAGTCATTAAACATCTGTCTTTGATTCAGGTCATGATCTCAGGGTTCATGAGTTTGAGTCCCACATGGTGTTAGCTTTACCCCCATTTACAATGAGCTTGAACCCCGCTTTTGGTGAGCTCAAGCTCCACTTCTGGTGAGCTCAAGCCCCCCTTCAGATCAGCCCCGGTTCTCTCTCTCAGTCTCTCTCTCTCTCTCTCTTTCTCTGCCCCTCGCTCACTTGCACCCTCTCTCTCAATAAATAAATAAATAAATAAATAAATAAATAGCTTTCTTTTAAAAAATGAAAACAAGGCCACAGTCCCACACATTTATGGACACAAATTCATTAATATTAATGTGTCAAGTGTGTTCATTTTCCCTTACTCTTTTCCTTTGGGCCGTGCCTTCTTCATGCTATGTGAATGACAGGTAGCATCTAGATTGTTTGAGTATGAGTAGCTATTTGCGGTCATGTCAAAAATAAACAAAAGCAGACACTACAATGGGTACAAAAAGATCTTAATCGATAAGATACTATTGCAACAGGGAAAGGAAGCTAGCATGAACTGCCTCAGGCAGGCACTTTAGGGGGGACTAGGTGCATCCCAGGGATGAGGCCTTGAGCTATTAGAAACTACGTTGGTGTTTCTTCACTTCTTCATAAACCAATGTTGAGGCCTAAGTGAAAAGAGGGCTCAGAGAAGCCTGACTGGAGTTTGGTCAAGAGGGAAACCTCTGTTAGTAGGACATGAGGCTTCAGCGGGATATAACATTGATCATGAGACCATAAGACAGAGCAGTTGGGTTATTTGTTTGCTGTGTTGTTGTTGTTTTAAGTCTATTTATTTTGAGAAAGAGAGAGAGAGAGAGAGAGAGAGAGAGAGAGAGAGAGAGAGAGAGAGCGAGCGAGCACAAGTGGGGAACAGCCATAGAGAAAGAGGTGGAGAGAATACCAAGCAGGCTCTGCACAGTGCAGAGCCTGACACAGGGCCAGAACTCACAAACCGTGTGATCATGATCTGAGCTGAAGTCAGATGCTTAACTGACTGAGCAACCCAGGTGCCCCCATTTACTGTTGTTTTGAGAGTACTTGATACGTATTGTGGATAAAAGTCCTTTGTCAACTATGTGATTTGCAGGATTTTCTCCTGGT
The DNA here is from genome assembly GCA_004023785.1 of Mungos mungo. Taxonomy (NCBI): domain Eukaryota; kingdom Metazoa; phylum Chordata; class Mammalia; order Carnivora; family Herpestidae; genus Mungos; species Mungos mungo. The sequence goes on from PISW01008447.1 coordinate 47,385, forward strand.
TTGTGTTTGGAACAGGCAATTCACCACGGGCCATGTGTGTCCCTGTATATTCTTGCTGGGTAAAGCTTTAACCACTATTGATCCTGACCATTTCTCACCCCGAGGGGCACGTTGTTGTACCTTAGAGAAAGAGCAGGCTTGTTTCTGATTGTTCTAAAAGCACTGAATTCCCCAGTCTCAGTGTCTTCTCCTGTAATATAGTCCACTATGTGTAAATGCACCCATGACGGGCCCTTTGCATTGCCCCCATGGGCCTTGGGCACATGGGGACTGGCACAAGCATCATATAAGCACTCTGGCTACTACTATTATAGTGAACAATGAAGTACTTTGCCTCTGATTCTGTGCCCGGTGTTTTCTGCCAGCATCCACGACCCAATAACAGATTAGCGTGTTAGTCTGTAGGTAGTATCAAACCTCAGATCCTGTACAGTCCTTGAGAGCTTTGGAGATAAGGATGAGAGGCTAATGGAGGTAGGGGTTTCTGGGTGAAAGAGGATAAGGGTCCACACAAGCCAGGCTAGAGACTGTGAGAAAATTTCCTGGGATCCCGTAGGGAACACTCTTGCCCAAATGATGGGCAAAGTGAGGAGTAGGGGTTCCCATGCTGTTATTTCCATTAATGAATGTTAGAAGCTACATGCTAAGAGGTAAGAATGAAACAAGACACCTGTTAGGGCGCCTCGGTGGCTCAGTCGGTTAAGCGTCTGACTTCAGCTGAGGTCATGATTTCACAGTTCATGGGTTCGAGCCCTGCGTCAGGCTCTGTGCTGACAGCTAGCTCAGAGCCTGGAACCTGCTTTGGATTCTGTGTCTCCCTCTCTCTCTGCCCTCCCCTGCTTGCACTGTCTCTCTCTGTCTCCCAAAAATAAATAAAACATATTAAAAAGAAACAAGCCAGCTGTTGATATCTGAGTATTATTTCTCTCTCTTTTTCCAGTAGCTTCCATCTGAAGGGAAAGCTATCCACATACGCAGGCTATTTAGCTTCTAGGCAATAATTCCCCTGTACCACCTTTCCTGTGACTTAGTATCCATTGCAGAAGTCACCATTCTCTAGGGCATTTTCAGTCGTCACACAAAAATTCTTCTGGCCTCCATCACAAGATTCCTCCACTGGGTATCATAGTTCTCCCCCTGCTCCTGTGGTTTTATTGGGATACAATTGATATGAGTTTCAGGTGGACAGCATAAAGGCATGGCCTACATATATTGTGAAATGGTTGCCACAATACGTTAGTTATCGTATCTCAGATAGATACGATAAAAAGAAATGAAAAAAAATGTTTTCCTTGTGATGAGACAACTCTTAGTGTTAGCGAACCCTCTTGCTCAACTGTAGATGCCAACAAGTTATAATCAAAGAGACACAACCGCTTAACTCATGCTTGAACTAAAGCCCATTGTGCTTATTTCTTATTGCATTTTGTTGAGGCATTGACAATGACTGGAACATTCTAACTGCCAGACCAGAAAAGCCCTGACAGCAATGGAATGAATGCCTAGAAGACCACATCCAAATGCATCCCCTTCCCTGCCCGTGTTCATGGGCTGAATACATACCAACTGCATGGCCACACCAATACCCCCCTCCCACTCACTGATGCTGGTACCTGAAGTAAATTTCTCCCTTTCTCTTTTCCAAACTTTTGTCTCTTGAGTTATTTGGCTTCTCTTGTGACGAACTTATCAGAGTTTGTTTGGTAACAATGTTGGCAGACTCGGCCGAGAGCTGTGCTCTTGATTTGTCCAGTGTCCTCAGGATTCTCTGGGCCAGAGCAGTTGGCCCCACAGCTCAAGGGCTCAACTGTTCCATTTCCAGAGTTAGTACCTATGATGGATCAGTTGGTAACATTAGGATTTACTCTCTTAAAAACTTCCCTATCGCATAGCAGTGTTAGCGGTAGTCATGTTGGATACTACATCCCTAGTGCTTATTTATCTTCTAACAGGAAGTTTCTACCTTTTGAGCACCTTTCTCCAATGTCCCCTGCCACCACCGCTGCCTCTGGTAACTACAAGCATGATCTTTTTCTCAAACTTGAGACATCAGACCTTGGACTGTACCTTTCGGTGCTACCACTGGTCTCACCACTTTTGATACATTTTCAGGTCACGTGTGGCTGTTCCGATCTGATCAGCTGACTCCCAGCACAGTCTTGATCCCTATTCTTGATCCCTGTCCTCTGGGTGGTGAAAATGGTGGCTAATTCAAAGGGATCACCAAAGCTGAAAAACAGTATCAGAACTAAGGACACACAGCTTTCGGTAACGAAAAACATCACAAGTTCATTTGTGGAGCCCAAGCAGGCAGCCCCTTAGAATCGAAAGTGATGAAAAGCTTGGCTTACTGGTGCAGACCTCTGTCTCCCTCCACACCCCCAGATGACGCCTCCACCTCCACCAGGATTTCAGCTGCTTTAAAAGGGGGTCGGAAGGGGAACTTGCAGGGGGAAGACTTAACCTTTTATGACTGTTGGCCACAAGCATTCGAGTCCCCATCCTACCTAGTCCTATAGCACCAAAGGGCGCTGGTCACAGAGGTGGCCAATGGCGTGAGGTGTCCAGGTGTGAGGAGGCACAGGGGGAGGAGGGAGATGGGCACGTATCTCTTGGGACCAGGAGAGGAAGGAGGAAAAGCCTCCAGCCCTTTCCCTCAAGCTGACGTCATCCAGTCCTGTCTCCTTCTCATTCCCTCCTCCCAGGCAGAAATGCCCAGAGCTGCTTTTCTACTCCTTGGTCCATATGCCCATAGGGAACAAAAAGAGCCTGAATTTAACTGATGATAGGATTTGAGTAAAGCTCTCAGCAAAGAAACACAGTTCAAGCGACCCTGTGGATGGGGCCCCTCTGTACCAACTCAGTCTACTGCTGTGAAAATGTAGGACAGCGAGGAGTTCCAGGTTTGCACTAGAAACACACATAAAGCATCAGAAGAGACTCTCCCGTGCAGGGCACTGACACAAGTAGAGAATTGTTAGCGGGACAAAGTCCCCTGCTATTTATCCCCGCGTGTGTGTGAGGGGGCAGTCGTCAGGATTTGGTGTGAGTGCCTTCGTCCTCTGACATCCAGAGCTGCCACTGCATAGAGGATGTCGTGGTGGTTGGCACATCAGAACTACTCCAAATCAACTGCCTGGCTCCACATCTTGCTCAATGGGCAGGGTTCAGCTGCTCTCATAACTCTGGCTAATCCTCTGTTTGATGAAACTTGTTATATTTTACTGACTCTGGGGCTGTTGCTGATGGGTTAGCCATCTAATCTGCCACTCGAAAGGGCACAGACTCGCAGATTAAAGACACCTTTTGGGACGTCTGGGTGGCTCAATCACTTAAGTGTCCAATTCCGGCTCAGGTCATGGTCTCATGGTTTGTGAGTTTGAGCCCCACATCGGGCTCTATGATGACAGTGCAGAGCCTGCCTGGGATTCTCTCTCCCACTCTCTGCCCTCCTCACACTTGAGCTCTCTCTCTCTCAAAATAAATAAATAGACTTGTTTTTTTAAAAAGACACCTTTTAGAGTGCCTAGGTGGCTCAGTTGGTTACGTGTCTGACTTTAGGTCGGGTCATGATCTCTCGGCTTGTGGGTTTGAGCCTCATGTCGGGCTCTGTGCTGATAGTGCAGAGCCTGGAGCCTGCTTCGGGTTCTGTGTCTTGGTCTCTCTTTGGCTCCTCTCACTTGCGCTCTATCTCTCTCTTTCTCAAAAATAAATAAAAATAGGGGCGCCTGGGTGGCTCAGTCAGTTAAGCGTCAGGCTTCGGCTCAGGTCATGATCTCATGGTTCATCGGTTCAAGCCCCGCGTCAGGCTCTGTGTTGACAACTAGCTCAGAGTCTGGAGCCTGCTTTGGATTCTGTATCTCCCTCTCTCTCTGACCCTCCCCTGCTCATGCTGTGTCTCTTTGTCTCTCAAAAATAAATTTAAAAACCATTTAAAAAAGAAAAAAAATAAAAATAAAAACAAACAAAAAAAAAGAGACACCTTTCTTAGGGCACCTGGCTGGCTCAGTTTGAAGACCATGTAACTCCTGATCTCTAAGTTGTGAGTATTAGCCCCACTTTGGGTGTAGAGATTACTAAAAACAAATAAAAAAAGCACCTCTCTTTGGAGACACACACTGTGGAAACCAACTACAGATGCGTATGGGACTGTCTGGGTCACTCACAGAGATGCCCACAGTAAAGGTGCGTTCTCCAATGAGGCCAACTAAAGTCAAGCTGCTGATCAAGCCCGCACTACCCAGATTGCCATCTGTCTGCCGTCAGGGCCTGGGCACAAAGTACAGGACCCTATGTTTCTGATGCAGAAGCCTCTACGCCAGGCCAGGCTTGTGACTTCCACAGCAGAGGAGGCCACATTGCATGCAGCATTGACCCTGCTCACTCCTGACAGGTTGGCTACATCAGACCTTGGACTGTACGTCCCGGTGCTACCACTGGTCTCACCACTTTTGATACATTTTCAGGTCACGTGTGGCTGTTCCGATCTGATCAGCTGACTTCCAGCACATGGTCTTATCCGTGGTGTGCTTTCCAATCCCCAGTCCACTTGCAGCCTGACAAATAGTGCCTTTCCCCCTCAAGCGTCACCCCGTAGTGGGCCAATAGTCAAAACTATTTGACGGACATCCCGCACTGCATCAGTATCTGCTACCGTTGAGCTCTGGAACGGTATCTGACTCTGCTTCCTCTGGGTCCTCGCACCTCACTGGGCAATCCGGTCACTGAGTGCAGGTCCCCAGCAAGGGATCTCTCGGTAGTGACTAGGATGAAAACAGCAGGGGCTGATTGAAGGTATGGGACATAGGGATCGTGTGGCCATGGAGGAAAAGTGTCAACTCCAGTAGCTCCGGAGAGAATTCCTTTAGATCCCTGAAGGATACGGGGCAATTAATACTGCTTTTGCTCCCTAGATCCATCATTGCCACCGGAGTCTAACTGAAGCTGCACTGGCAGGTCCGACCTGCAGCCGAGTTTGCCGTCCCCTTCCATATGCTACGAAAACAGAAAAACTCATGTGAACAAGCCAGTCTTTCACTATTTCATTATTCCCGATGCCATGAATGACAGCTCCTGAAAATGCACATGTGTCAACACGGGATGCAGTACAATTCCCATGCTTCTCTGACTTGGGTGGCCCTGGGTTACTTGTGATGGATAAAAGTCTGGCCTTGGACTATATCCTTAAAGTTTTAAAGAAAACTTAGCCCCCTGGGACTTTTTCAGAGTTGGGTGAGACCAGGACTCTGGGAAGCAAGGATGAGGTGGTCCCATCCCAGAGCTTGGAGTTCTGATGAACACCGTTTATAAGACTAATTAAGCAGATCCGAGCCCACACGCCGTTGGTCTGATTAATCAGTGGCATGCTTGTGTAAAAATTCAAATTTGGCTAAGAACGTGACGGGCAGCGTTGAGGAAGGCAATCCACCATGGGCCAGTGGTGCCTTCCCACATTTCTTGCCGGGCATGCCAAGGCTGGACGGCCCTGACTGCTCCTCACCTGGCCTTTTCTCGAGATTGGTTTTGCGTCATGGCAAACAGCCTTGAGGGATGACGTGATGTCATCCGGCACAGAGAGGGCTTGTTGCCACTTGCTCTCCTATACGGGAGTCCACTGCATGTTGCAAACCGCATGACAGTTCGCTGCGTCACCTCCGTGGGACTTCGGGAGGTGGCAAGCCAGCACGGGCACTCTGTACACCTGCGGGCAGTTGCTATGCCAGGATTAATAAGGTCAATTTCTCAGACTTGGGAATCTTGTGTCTTTTGCCAGTATCTGTGAGGCAGTAACAAGTTAACTTTAAAAAAACTTTAATGTTTTTATTTATTTTAGGGAGAGAGAAAGACAGCGTGAGCAGGAGAGGGTCAGAGAGAGAGGGAGTCACAGGATCTGAAGACAGGCTCCAGGCTAGTTGTCAGCACAGAGTCCAACACGGGGCTCAAACCCATGAACCGTGAGATCATGACCTGAGCCAAAGTTGGACACTTGACCGACTGAGCCACCCAGGCGTCCCGTCAAGTTAACTTTTTAAAGCTTCTAAGTATGGTAAAATCTCAGAACTGGTACAATTCTTGACAGCACCCTGTCTTTTCATTTCCTTACCAGCGACTTTCAAAGAGCACAAGGTTTTACTTTTGATAAAGTCTAATCTACCAAGTGTTTCTTTTGTGGATCATACTTTTTATAACATTTTTTATATGTTTATTTATCTTTTGAGAGATAGACTGAGGCAGAGCATGAACGGGGAGGGTCAGAGAGAGAGAGGGAGACACAGAATCTGAAGCAGGCTCCAGGCACAGAGCCCAACGCGAAGCTCGAACCCACCCATGAGATCATGAACTGAGCTGAAGTCTGACACTTACCCCACTAAGCCACTCAGGCACCCTTGTGGATCGTACTTCGATGTCACATGTAAAAATTCTTTGCTCAATCCCAGCATACACAGCTTTTCCTGTGCTTTCTTCTAAGAATGTTTATAGTTTTATGTTTTACATTTAGATTTTTAATCCAGTTTGTATGAATTGTTGAATAAGGTGTTATTTTTAGGTGAAGGTGCATTTTCTCTCTCTCTCTCTTTGCCTATTGATGGTCAATTATTTCAACCTGTTTGCTGAAAGACAAAAAAACATTGAATTGCTTCTCCATCTTTGTCAAGTATCAGCTAGACAAATATGTGTAAGTTGATTTCTGGACTCTATTTTGTTCCACTGATATGTGTGTTTATCTATTGTTCAATATCACACGGTTACATTATAGTATGGCAATTTACAAAATAACATAGATCTAAAGCAAACATAAGACTTCATCCTATTTATGTTACACAATGTGTTTCTTGCAGTGTAGAAGGGGAGTATATTTCATATTCCACACTGTATGAAATCGTCATGAACTACTAAATAATTAGATGGTTGGGCTATACATGCTTTATATTATGCAGAAACCTTTGGTATTTTACTGACATTTGGGAAAGTTGGTTTGGATGAGACGACAAGCATTATTATTTTTCCCATTTAAATGAACAAAAGATAGAGTTCTGCTATCCAAAAATGTGACATCCAACATGTTTTCAGTATTAGATTAGTTTCACATAATGATGAGTGCCTACACAGTCTTTTTCCACACTTAAAATTCTAAATAACAACAACAGTAATAATAATGTTGGAGTGCAGAGGTGCCTGACTGAGTTCAAGCCCCATGTTGGGTGTAGAGATTACTTTTTTTTAATGTTTATTTTTGAGAAAGAGACAGCATGAGCAGGAGACAGGCAGACAGAGAGGGAGACACAGAATCCGAACCAGGCTTCAGGCTCTGAGCTGTCAGCACAGAACCCAGTGTGGGGCTCAAACTCACAAACCATGAGATCATGACCTGGGCCGAAGTTGGGTGCTTAACGGACTGAGCCACCCAGGCTCCCCTAGAGATTACATTTTTTTTAAAAAAGGTGGGGTTCAGGGCAGTCTGCCCTAAAATATGCCAGTTTGGCATATTGATTATTTTCAATTAAAGTTACTTATGAGAGGGGTATGGGCTCCATGTTGGGCGTGAAAGCTACTTAAAAAAAATAGGAGGAAGGCAGGGGAGGTAGGAGGGAGAGAAATAATAAAATCACTTAAGAAACAGCCAGTGCAAGGACACTCTGACCCTCCTCTGCTCCCCTGAAAACAGGAAATTTCCCATATGTAAGGTACCCTCCCTGTACCCAGAGAATAGAAGGCATCCTTATCCCCACAAGTAGGGAATTCAGAGCCAAGAAGGCTTTATAAACAAACCCTGTTACTTCACCAATTCATTTCTTTGTCTCAGATTCATCACAAATGTATTGTTTCTTTGTTTGAAAGGTATGAAAGCCGCCTGTGTTGGTCATTTCCTTGAGTCTCGTGTTTTTATGAGAAGCCATATGTATGAAATGAAATTTGTTTCTTTCCTGTTAATCTGTCTTATGTCAGTTTAATTGTTAGACCGGCCAAGGAATCCAGAAGGGAAGGGAAAACTTTTCCTCTCCTACAATAACACACTCCCACTTCACCTTGTGCAACTCTGCCTTGTACAAAACAAATCCCCCTCCACTTGCCAAAAGTCTCATGCAGAATCACATCCGGTTCTAAATTCAAGACTGTTGAGGGGCTCCAGGCTGGCTCAGTCAGTAGAGCATGTGACTCTTGATCCTGGGGCCCAGAGTTCAAGCCCCACGTTGGCTGTAGAGCTTACTCAAAAAAAAAAAAAAAAGAAAGTAAAAACGTAAAAATGATAGCTGAACAATGTTTATCATTCTTTAAGTCTGTCACAATCATGTACTGATATTCTGCAATTTGTGGACTAAATTGTAAATTTCAATTACTATCAACGCACCCTATATAAGGGACAGAGCAAAGAGAATAATACACAGACATACCCACAACACCCACAAGGGCGCGCGCACGCACACACACACACACACACACACACACACACACTCCAAATAAGGAAAGAAGAACAAAGGAACACTACTTCCGTTTTGTTTCTGAAACTAGTTACAAGGCCTTAATTGACACTTACAACTTTTCTTCTACTACCCATTCTGTTTTCTCTTGTACTCCGCCAATTTCTCAGCTACCAAGTTCTCTTTGCCTGGTGGACTGAGGTAAAGTTTCATTTCTGAGAGATATGAGCCCTTTATAGTCCTGCCTATCTGGTGTTGCTGTAATCTTTCATTAACTTTTACCACTGAACATTGCAGTATGGGGGGGCGGAGCCTCAGGCTTAATCCTCCCTGCCTGCATTGCATAAGAGCAACCGAACATCACTCGATGATTATGATTATGATCAATCACACCAGTGAAACTCCTATTTTTCCTGTTGGTCCAGTGACATGTGTAGCTTCTCAACATGCATTCAGTTCAATGGAATCTTGTTGTTTCCACTGGTAGACTAATAATCAGACCCCTAAATCAGCAGAGGCTAACATCAAGAGAACAGGAAGAAACTACTTGCAAATGGATGTTGAACAGGCAATCCACCATCCCAAGATGATGAAAAATAAGACATGGCCGGGATAAAGGATGACCAGCATGAATTCTGTTGAGCTCTTTCTTGCTTTATTTTGCTGTAAAATGAGTTCTTTAGTCGAAAGCAGTGTTGTATGGGATATCATAATTATGAGTGTGCCCATGAAAGCGGTATCAGTTGTGGTGTTGTAGGCATGGAAGGTGAATCCACACTGCAGACCCCTCCATGGTGGAAGGGGCCCATTGTAATCACCCTACCAGCAGATGGCTGGTTGCAGCCGCCTCCCACCACAAGAAAATGGTACATATTCAGGGTTTGGGATCAGCCTCTGCTATTGGCAGGTTGGAATTAGACACTCGGCTGTGCTAATAGCTAGATCAGCCTTGGTAGGGGAAGTCCATGTATCTGAGCCCTTGCAAAGCCTCTGTCCCTGTAACCGTGGTCACTTTGTACATGGGCCCCTGAGCAAGCTTCAGAGTGGCTGGGGGAAAAGGCTAACTGGCTTTTTTATGCAAGTCATCTTGTTCATATGGTAACTGTGAGGCTTCATCACAGTTGATGACCTCTGTTGGGCATTTATATGGAACACAAACGTGTTTATACTCTGGGGCCATGCCTAGAGGTCCAACCACGTATGACTTTTCCAAAACCTTCATGTCACCAATACTATCGATTTAGTTCTTCCCAAGTCCTTGAACTCAAACAGTGTAGAGCCATACCTTGGGCCATTTCTCCAAGCAAAGCGAATAGCCAAGTATACCACTTGAAATGACATTCTCAGAGAAGATTTTACTTTTTCTCTGTCCTCTGGGCTACCTGTGCGGGGCTGTGATGTCACAGCAATATGCTTCTGGCAAGCTGTACTTATAGCTTTGAATCATCTCTTCTTCAAACAACTGGTGTGATAGTTAATTTTCTGTGTCAACTTGACTGGGCTAAGGGAGGCCAAATAGCTAGTAAAACGTTATTTTGGGTGTGTCTATGAGGGTGTTTCTGGAAGACATTAGCATTTGATCTGTGACTGAGTAAAGAGATCAGCCCTCACCAATGTAAGCTAGCCCCTGCCCATTCCTTGAGGGCATGAATGGAACAGTAAGGTGAAGAGAGGGAAAATTCACTCTTCTTGAGCTGAGGTGTCCATCTTTTCCTGCCCTTAGGACACTGGATGAAGCTCTCGGTTCTCAGGCCTTTGGACTCCAGAACTACTGATCCTCAGACCTCCGAACTTGGTCTAAAACAAACCATCAGATTTCCCGGTTCTCCAACCTGGAGACAACAGCTTATGAAACTTCTTGGCCTCCATAATCTTGTGTGAGACAATTCCCATAAGATATCTCCTCTTATATATTGATATATATCCTATTGGGTCTATTTCTCTAGAGAACCCTGACTAATACAACTGGTTGTAGAGAAGTCCCTGTATTAGTGCGCTAGGGCTGCCATTACAAAACACAAGACGCCGGGTGGCTTACAAAGCAGATATTTATTTTCTCATAGTTCTGGAGGCTTAGAAGTCAGAGATCAAGATATTGGCAGAGTTGGTTTCTTCCGAAGGCCTCTTTCCTCGGCTGGTTTCTTCATGTATCTTCACATAGTCTTCCCTCTGGGCCTATCTGTGTCCTAATCTCCTCTTCTTACAAGAACACCAGTCATGCTGGATGAGCACTTACCTTGATGACCTCATTTAACCATAATTTACCTGTTTAAAGACCTTATCTCCAAATACAGTGTGGGTTGAGAAAGGGAAGGAAGCATGGCGGACAAAGAGACACGAGGAGCATGAACCACTGCTCGTGAACCTTACATGTGCCCCTAGAACTCGCTGGGAGCCAAGTCGTATATACCACTTCTATTTCAGGATCCTCCTGTATCCTTCACTAGCCAAACAAGTACATCAAACAAGGATGTGATATGGGTCACTACTCTGGAAGTTTTCGTCTTGATGGTGGCCCTAATTTCTGTGCATATAATATTGGTTTTGGTTTGCTCTTTGGAGTGGACAGCATAGTGGTTAAGAGCATGGACTCGGGAGTCAGTTTCTGGTTTAAATTCTGGTTCCACCAATTAGTAATGACCTTGGGCAAGTTGCTTAAGCTTTCAATGCCTTACTTTCCTTTTCTGTAAAATGTGTACAATAATAGTGTCTACTTTGTAATGTGCATTTTTTTAGTAGTGTTGTTCCAAGGAATAATATGTTAATATATGTAAAGTGTTTGGAAGAGTGACTCACACAAAATAAGTACTACATATGTTTGCTATTACTGTTAGGATTGTAAAGGAGAGTAAGTTCCATCTGGCCCTTCCTAACAGAGAAATTCTCACTCCACAGGTGAGGGAGCCAGTTGGGATGTTGTGCCATTTGTGGGTTATATCTGTTACAACTGAAAACTCAAGGACTTGAGGGACGCCAGGGTGGCTCAGCCAGTTAAGCGTTCAACTTTGGCTGGGGTCACTATCTCGCAGTTCATGAGTTCAAGTCCTGAGTTGGACTGGTTGCTGTCAGCACGGAGCCTGCTTCGGATCCTCTGTCCCCCTCTCTTTGCCCTTCCTCCACTCATGCTCTTTTTCTCTCAAAAATAAATAAATATTAAAAAAAAAAGAGAAAACTCAGGAACTTGGGAAATTACTACAGAGTGAATTTGTATACTCACGGGGCCCACTATGAGTTGGATTTAAGCCAAAACTCCATTTATCATTTGACCCTCTTTAGCCCTTGCTCTGACTGTGGGTGACAGTGTTGCTCTGAGTCCCCATGATTACCGCTGGCTCAGAGGCATAGTCCAATAATCCCTGGACACTATGGGTTTTTATTTCTCCAGCGAACAGTTACCTTGCTAAATCACTGAAGGTCCTTTTAGGGGGTAGCTATGAAGATTTACAGCATGTAATTATAATGTTACCATAGCAGCCTTCTTCATGGTGCTTGGTCTCCACTTCATCCCAGGGACTCTGGGGATATGACCTGCGGGGTTGTAACACTATCATTTATTTAACAGTTGTTGGCGATTGGCTGCTTGGGCTGGGCTATTTGGCTGGACTCTCACGTGTCTGTGGTCAGTTGCTGCTAGCGGCCTTGAGGGCACGACCTCGAGGGGTTGGCTGGCCATCACTTGGGGCTACAGGGATGATTAGGGCATAAGGCTCATCTGCTTTGTTCACAAGGTGGCGGCCGGTTTCCAAGACTAGCGAGAGTACATGCCCCAGTGCATAAGCACCTTCCTCGCTTTCGCTCGCACTGTTTCTGCCAAGGTCCCGTGGACCACAGCAAGTCATAGAGCAGATTCAAGGACACAGAAACAGGCAACCTACCGATGAGAGGATCTGCAAAGTCAATGCAAACTTAGGGGGTCAGGGAGGGGAAAACATTTGTCGCTGTTTTTATTCTGCCACAGCCACCAATTCCAACCCTGCCCCACCCCGTTCTGGAGCACTTGCCCTTTTAAACACATCACTCAATTTTTTAAATGTTTACTGATTTATTTTGAGAGAGAGAAAGAAACAGAGAGAGAGAAAGCAGGAGAGGGACAGAGAGGGAGACAGAGAATCCCAAGCAGCTTCCATGCCCACGCAGAACTCCATCTCATGAACCATGAGATCATGACCTGAACTGACACCAAGAGTCAGTTGCTTAACTGACTGAGCCACCCAGGTGGCCCCACTCAATTTCTTTAGAGAAACACTGTGTATTTTCATCCAGGAGATAAATTCCTCCACTAGGTGGGGGGCAGTGGAGGCGAGGTGGTGGAAATGTACTTATTCAGCCATTTTTCACATAGACTTTAAATAACCGGCTCCTTTGATGCCACCCTTCCGCTACGGTCCTCCCTGCCTGGAAAGTGAGGGCGCTTTTTCCATGAACCCGCCTTGTGCTTCTGTCCCACCCAGGCTTTGCCTGAGATGCGCGGGGCTGTGGTGCCCTCAGCGGACTGATTCTGCAGATGGAGCCAATCTGCCTTCCTTCCGGCAATTTCTCAAACTCTTGGTCATTTATCCTCACCCCTTTCACTAATTTTATGAATGCATTTACATTGCACTTCTTTCTAATTGCTTCTATTTGACTTGGAGGGGTAACACCTGCGTTCAATTCAGCGTCTTTTACAAAAACCCCCAATTACATTTAAATCTATTACCTTCAGACCAATATCGCAGTTAAAACAATATATTCTCCCTGTATATATTAAGAGTGGGTGATTCAGAAAGAAGAATTAAGGTATATGCCCTGTATCGTGGGTAAGAAGAGCCAGGAGACTTGTATAATTTCCTAAAGACAATAATTTTGGCCTGTGCTACTATTTCATATTCAGTGTGTGGTGTGAGGCAGGAGGCATTTCCTTTGCTTAACGCAATCACCTTAAGCTATGTTGTCTACTCCGTTTTCTCCTATAGGGCTATGGTTGACATTTTGTCATTATCAGTCTGCTTGTGCTGTCCTGCCTTAGAAAAAATTTTAATGTAAAATAAACAAAGGACGTGGGGCACCTGGGGGGCTCAGTTGGAGAAGTGTCTGAGTTCAGCTTAGGTCATGATCTCACCGTTCCTGAGTTTAAACCCTGAGTCAGCACAGAGCCCGGAGCCTGCTTCAGATTCTGTCTCTCTCTCTCTTGTCTCTCTCTCTCTCTCTGCCCTTCTCCCACTCATACTCTCTCTCCCTCAAAAATAAATAAACATTAAAATTTTTTTTTAATTAGCAAAGGGGCCAGGACCAGGGCAGCCTGAGGGGCAGGGAGACAAAGGAGGGGAGGAGAAGTCTGCCTAACTATCCCCTAGCTCTCTGTCACCACTGCCCTTGGGGTCTCCAGGACCTGGTACAACATTTTTACTGGGGAGTCAGAAATAGTGAACAAAATTAAGCCTGCAAAACTTTGAGACAGTAATTCCTTTTATGCAAACGTGCAAAGATATATGCACATATAATGTTTAACCTTATTAGTAATCACAATATGCAAATTAAAACTGTGAGATATCTTTTCACCTATCAGAATGTCAAAGATTTGAAAGAAAATTAATGCCCACTATTAGGAAAGTTGAAAGTTTTCATGGATACATTAGTACAAGCTGTGTGGAAGGCAGCTCTAACAACATGTATCACAACCCATAAACAGATGAAAGCCTTTTTAAAAAGATTTTATTTTTAAGTAATATCTATACCCAAAGTGGGACTCAAACTCACAACCCCAAGATCAAGGGTGGCATAGTCTACCAACTGAGTCAGCCAGGCACCCCAGATGAAAACTTTTTGATCCACGAATTTCACCTCTAGGAATGTAATCCAGGGAAATATCAGAGAAGCATGCAAAAATATTAATCTCAACATTGTTTATGCTCGTGAAAATTTTGAAATCATCCAAATATCCATCAGTTAATTATTGGCTACTCATAAAGAATAATACACAGGCCATAAGGTATCAACATGGAAAGAAATGTAAGACACATCCTTATGTTTAAAAGCAATTGTCAGGCCAGTAGGTTTCTGATTCCATTTTTTGTTTTGTGACCTGTATATATATATATATATATATATATATATATATATATATATATATACACATATATATGTACACAAACACACATACATACACATACATATGCCTTGCTATTAATATATGTAAATAATCAATAAAACATATACCAATCTGTTAATAGTCTTTCTGGGGGTTGTGATCCGAAGAATTGTACTTTTCTCATAAATCAATGAGTAAAATAATATTGAATGATTAAGAAATTTAGAAGTTGCTCAGTTTCACTGATAATTAAATGAATGCAAATTAGAGGAGCAATGAGATATAATTATTGCCTTTCGTACTGGCAGAAAAAATTCCAATTCAATGTTGCATACAACCCTGGTCTCTAAACTTCTTTGATCAAGCGCATATATTTAAAAGTAAAACTTTTTAGGGGCTCCTGGGTGACTAAGTCGGTTAAGCATCTGACTTCAGCTCAGGTCATGATCTCACCTGGGTGAGTTCCTGCCCTGCATCAGGCTCTGTGCTGACAGCTCAGAGCCTGGAGCCTGCTTCAGATTCTGTGTGTGGGTCTCTCTCTCTCTGCCATTTCCCTGCTCATGCTGTCTCTCTCTCTCTCTGTGTTCAAAATAAATGCACATTAAAAAAAGTAAAACTTTTTGACCTTGAGCACTCTCTCTCTCTGTCCCTATATATATGTTTATGTGATTGTTTTTTATAAACAAAGATGGGCTTATATTCTTCAGTCTCTTCTGCCACTTGAAAATTCAGGCATACAATGATGAATACCACATAATAAAAACTGGAAATATTCAGAATGTTCATTCAATAAAGGACTGGTTAAATAAATTATTGAACATTATTAATCAACATCTATATTGGGGTAGTGATCAGTCGTCCAAGAGAGTGCGGTACTTATATATTATTGACATGGTAGGAGCACTGTATGAACTTCTCAAGTCTTAAAGTATATACAGAAAACACAACAGTTCACGGCGCGGGCGGGGTGAGTAATGTGAAACGCAGCAGAGACTCTGATTTCCATTGTTCTAATTGTGCTGTTGAAAATCTCTAACAACTTGTTTGTATCATTTTTCCTATTAGAAGAATACTAAAGAGCTAAAACAAAAATTTCCAAAGTCGCTTGAATCATTAAAACACAATGCACACATTTTACAGTTGAGAAAATGAGTAGGTTTTGTGTGTTCCTACTCGCTCACAGTTGAGGATTGAAAAAATTCCTTAAGGGATTTGAGGCAACAGAAAACGGGTTCACGCTTCCAAACTATTCAAGAGCATGTGTCTGAAGGACATTTTCTAATGTTTTGAGCAAGTTTTGTTTTGCTTCCGTTAAAATTTAAAACACTTAAAAAAAAAATGACCACCAGGAGGAGGAAGCTGGGTCTCCAGAAAAGCCGCGCGCCCCTCCCCACGCCTCCCCCGCCTCCCCCGCCTCCCCCTGCTCGAGTCCCCCCGGTCCACCCTCCCTTCCGCGTCCAGGGGCTCGCGTTCTCCGGAGCTCCGCCCGCCTCGAGGCAGCTCAGCTTGGTGGCCCTCGCGGAGCACCGAGGATCGCCCATCGCTGCGGCCAGAACGCGGTCGGGAAGGAGAGCGTTTGCAGGACACTGCAGCTGACATCGGCGGCCACGCGGTCGGCGTCCTGCGCGGATAGCGGCCGCGTGCGTCCCTCGGTGCGTCTCTCGGTGGGTCCGTGCCGCCGGCCGAAAGTCCTGGGTTCCCGGCACCAAATGGGAGGCTACATCAGACCGATGGCGGCGGCGGCGGCGGCCCTGTCGGGCCCGGGGGTGCGTCTGTCGCGCTCGGCGGCGGCCCGCGGCTCGTACGGCGCCTTCTGCAAGAGGCTCACGCGCACGCTGATCACCTTCTTCGACCTGGCCTGGCGGCTGCGCACGAATTTCCCCTACTTCTACGTGGTGGCCTCGGTGATGCTCAACGTCCGCCTGCAGGTACACATTTAGAGCAACTTTGTGGCATGGCGTGGGGGGCGGTGGGATGGCTGGCTTCCACCCACCCGGGTCGCCAGCCCTAGAGCAAAGAGGCCAGTTCGACTCGCGCATGCAGACTTGCTGGTCAGTCTTTCCACTGCCTAATCTTTTCATGTAAATGGGCGGCTAGAAATTAGCATTTGCACAAAGCTCACAGAATAACCAGGAAAGCCTGTGAGAGAATGAGAAGGTGACTCTCTAGGAAATCGAAAATTAAAAGAACAGGAAAGAATTTTAAACTCTGAAAATCTTCAGAAATACTTGAGAAGCTCTTGCATACAGAAAAACACAAAACGCTGGAACAGTAGGAAATGACAATGATCACAGGATGCCCGAAGCGCGAAAACAAGAGGAAAGGTTACTAAGAACTTAAAGGTAAACTAACTCTACAGCATTGGTCCAACTAGGAGGCAAATCTTCCAAAGGAGAAAAAGATGTGAACAGACTTCCTATTGCATGGAATGAATTCTGAGCAATAGATGGATTGAGTTAGAAGCTGGAGGAAATTAATACTATCTGGAGGGCATACATTTCTTCATTCCCAAAGAAAAGCCAATGGGGAACGGAAACTGCAGGGGAAACAAACATTTCAAACGTGCAAGGAAGGCATGCTTCAAATATAAAGCAACCTCAGCCTCGGCCAGGTTTTGGACAGTTGCCAGGACTGGGAGAATGGGAATCGGCTCGAACACCGATTGGCACGTGCACCATGACTCTGCGGTCACAGAGAACAGCCACCCAGTTCAACTCAGCTCTTCAGTGAACGATATTTGAATAATCATTTCAATGGAAATATAAGTTATGGTTTTTCCATTTTTAGACTAAATCTGTCAGCTAAGAAGGGAAGACAGTTATGGTTGTAGAAGCAGACGGGAATGTTAGCCACTTGGACCCGTTCGGGTCCGGGTCCAGGTCCAGGCAACAAGCAGGTGGGCAGAGAGGAGGAAAGGGAACAGCGGTGTTATTCTCAGAAAGCAGGAAGTCCAGAATCTGTCTCCAGTTGAAAGAATAAAGCAGTTTAGGGATTGTGTTATTAAAGTCAACAAAGTAGCCAACAGGAGATTTAAAAATAGTGATTCAGACATTTTGAGTGGGGGAGGAGGTTCTGGGAGGGCAGGAAGTCAAAAAATTCCTCCTGTTATCAAGTCAAAAAATAGTAATAAGAGCATATTCTCAAGGAAGAAAGGAGGTAACCACTAACAGACGTGTGTAAACGTTTTTGCCGCTGGCTTGGGGGAACTGAGTTGGAACAGGATGGGCAGGGATTTACTACTTTTCATTATATGTCTTTTTTACGCTTTGATTTTTTGAAAACTGTATGTATCGCATTGATTCAAAATTAAAACTTACTGGGGCACCTGGGTGGTTCAGTCAGTTGACTGTCCAACTCTCCGATTTCAGCTCAGGTCATGATCCCCGAGTAGTGGGATCGAGCCCTGTATCCGGCCCACACTGAGCATGCAGTCTGCTTAAGATTCTCTCTTCCTCTGCTCCTCTCCCCTGTTCACTCTCAAAAATTTTAAAAAAATGAGTAAATGCAAAATTTCAGTCCCCTAAATCAGAATCTGCATTAAAAAAATTAAAATTATTAAAAACCGCATTTACTGCAATTAGAAGGAAATTTGGGGGAGGGGTGCTGGAGAATGGCACATAAGGCCAAGTACCTTCTGCCTTCCTGTCTTCGTGTATGTATATCTTAACTTGTTCCCAAATGATCGCGGGACATACAATTTCTTTGCTTTCCACACCTTAGACCCCAAAGAAAAAGTGTTGTAGTTAAGGTAAAAAAAAAAAAACAAGATTTATTTTCTAAAACTTAAAATTTTTCAAAACTGTTTTCTAGTTTTATTGAGATACGTGACCTAGAACATTGTGTAAATGTAAGCTGTGTAGCGTGTTGATTTGATACAGTTCCACATTGTGATATGATCACCACCAGCGTTCGAGGACACCTGTGTCACATCACAGAATTACTGTTTTTGTGGTGAAAACATTCAAGATTAGCCTCTTCTCAACTTTCAAGTATACAACAGAATATTGTTAACTACAATCACAATTCTGTGCCTTAGATCCCTAAAGTTCATTCATCTTCTAACCGGAAGTTTGTATCTTTCAACCAACAGGTCCTCACTTCCCCCACCCCAGGCCCCCATTAAACACCATCGTATTTTGTGTCTGTGGCTTTGGCTGATTTAGATTCCACATATAAGTGAGATCATACAGAATGCTGATGGACACTTGGAGGAGTGCCTCAAGATGTTTAGACAAGGTGCTTACATTTTAGTATGGGTCATAATAGCGAGAACGTGGACATAAAATGTTGGGCACAGGACTTGAACATTATTTTGAGTCAAAAGCAATCCAAACCCAGAGTTTGCAGGAAAAATTCTTCACCTCCCTCTCTACTGCCGGTCTGTGCCTGGAAGAGAGCTCGGAACAGAGATTCCTCTTAAGAAACTTCTCTGCATAACAGGGCGATCTTTGTTTTCCAAACATCTCTCCCCCCCCTCAATGGTCTTCCTCCCCTTTTATTTTTAGGCCTTACCCCTCTTGCTAGCTCATATAAGCCTCATGTTGCCTCACTGTTTTTGGAATCTGAGGTTTGTGGATTCACCGTATGTCTGCTATTAAATTTGATTTACTGTTTACCTGTCTCGTATCGGTTTGATTCTTAGTCTGGCAAGAAGGACCTTAATGGACAGAGGAGCTTCCCTCAACTGTAAGACCTTGGTCAAAGAAAAATAGCACAACTATATAATGGAGTACTGTGTAGCCATCATAAATAAGGGATTTTAGGAGTACCTGGGTGGCTCAGTCCGTTAAACATCTGATTCTTGATTGCAGCTCAGGTCATGATCTCATGGTTCATAAAGTCGAGCCCCACATCAGGCGCAGCACTGACAGCATGAGGCCTGCTTGGGATTCTTCCTCCCTCTCTCTGCCCCTCTTCTGCTCGTGCTCACAATCTCACTCACAAAATAAGTAAACTTTAAAAAAATAAAGAGCTCTATTTTATCAAAGTGGAATGAATCTAATAGATGGGAAGTCATGTCACACACACACACGCACACACACGCACACACACGCGCGTGCATGCATATGTACATTCGCACTCTCCACTTACAGAGAAATAAGAATACTTGCAAACATTACCGCACACCTAACATAAGCCCCGCAATGTTCTAAGCACTTTAAATACACCATTTCATTTAATCCTGGCAACAACCTGGAGATAGCGCTGTTATTAGCCACAATTCTCAGGAGAGGAGAGCAGCACAGAGAAGTATCGTGGCAGAGTGATGAAATACTCCAGACAATATTATTCTTACTAATCTGAGACAGTCATTGTGGTGATTCGCTTTTAGTCGTGTTTTTATTATTGAAATTGTGAGACTTTACATTTTTTGGTTTAAAATTCACTGTCTTCGTGGATGCCACGGATGCTGGAATGTGGGGAGAGCTGAGCTAGGCCCTTGCTTCCTGTAAGCCCAGTGCACTGCCCCTGTGGCACCAGTCACACAATGGAGGGTCCGGTGGAGCTCAGTCACTTGAGGAGGATTTGGATTCTAACCCAGGAAACTTCTTTTCATGCCACATGAAAAGCATTTTTTATAGCAGGTATTCAAATAAAAGCAAATTGGTTTCAATGTAGAAATAGTAACTGATTATATACGCCTTTCTTCTCAGAAAACACATCTTGTTATCTTCAATAAGAAGATCAAATATGCACATTTCTAAACAAGTCACAGTTTAAAATTTTAACTTGCAAAGGGCAAGGGCTTTTGGTTTAACTTTTCAAAGTATTTCCCCTAATTCATGGCAGGGAACACTTCTCTCATCCCACAGAGTTAAAAAAAAAAAAAGATACCCAGTTTAACTACAGCATCCTGTGATTTATTAACCTGTTATCTTCCGTGCTCATCAGCCTTTCAAGAGATGAATATCTCTGGCATCTTTTAGCACAGGCTTATTGTAGAGTTAGATGCAGTTCTCCTGAGCACTGCTAACATACCCCAGAGCAACAGAAAATATCCTTTAACCCAGACTTTCTTATGAAATTCTCTGAAAGCACCAGATGGGAGGGAGCTCCTCTCTTAATGCCAAATATTTTCTACCCTGGCTCTGTCATTTCCCCCTTCCAAGACCTCTTCTGATATGACCAAACATCTGACTATACAGACACGGATGCATATTACCCACCCTGGACTTCCTCAGCCTGAGCTTTCTTGGGACCCTTGGACACAGTTCCTTGACTGCCTTCAGACTCAGAGTGGTTCTGGTCACGTGAATGACTACTGGCACCGAGACCTGCCAGAATCCAGCTCCAGCAGGTTCAGGGTTCCCTGAAGGATGGACAGTGTTGGCACGAGAGAGATGAGAGTGGGCGAATGGGGGGAGGGAATGAGACAGCCACGAGGTTCTTTCTGATCAGCAGGCAGGCATCTCTGCTCACCAGGCAGGCATCTCTGCACTGATGGAGAGTCAGCTTTATTTATGGAAAAAATGTATGGGGTATAAAACAGAAGTGGCAATTGCCTTAGACAATGATTTCTGATGACAAATTCTTTGGTATGTAAAAATTTCCCAGAACATAGATTGGTAAAAGACTCATGCATAATCTTCATCAATAGTGATTGGTTATAGGTGATTTAGATGCTTATCATATGGGGAAGGAAGGCATCTTTAGCATTCAAACAAAAGGCAATGTTTTTAGCATAGCAAAAGCAAAAGTAAGTTCTTTTCAAGGAGGGTCAACAGTCTGTTTTCTTGAGGGGAAGTAAAACAGGTTTTTCAGGAAATGTAACATTTGCTACCATAAACACAAAAGAAGAAATTCCTATAACTTCCTTCACAAGGTACAATTAGCATATTTTTAGGATAAGGGGGCAAGTCATGCCTGATACCAGTCAACTGGCGCCTTGGAGGTCAGTGCTCAAGCAAAAATAATTGAATGAGGGTTAGACCTTGGTCACCATCTGATGGCGGGCGGCCTTGCAAACCTGCCTTACCTCACAAGGAGTTTGTTTGTTTTTTTCCGACCTAGTGAGTTCAGAAATGGCTTCCAGAAGACATCCTTCTCCAGCAACTCAAAGAGACTGTCTCTAGCATCCTTGTCCCCAGTGTAGGGTGGAAATGGTTGGAGAGTTGTAAGCACTGTCTTTCAAGACATGACTTCCCCTAAGTCCCCCGTTGGGTGTTTTTACTGCAAATCTAAGAGCTTCACTTCAAATCCTTCCTGAAAAGTGCTTCAGAACCTGGAGGTCAGGTTTATAAAGCCAAATTTTGTTAAACCAAAGAATCTAAATGGTTCTGGGCAAGATAACCAAAGTCTCAAAAGGTAGAGGCTCCAGGACAAGCAAGGATATCCAATATTCCAGGGATTTGCTGGATGCTAATGTCTTTTCATCACCTGCATTTCTATCCCAAATACTCCTGTGGCATGGAGTAGTGAATCCTAGTGATTTGAGGCAGTTCCCCAAAGATGGGGACATTAAGTAGAAAAATAATGTAGACAGTAATAACTGTCTACTTCTTGGATTCTTAGCATGTACAAACACCTTTCTTCCACTCAGAGGATTCCAAAAACTCCCCTTCCTGGTGTAACTTAATTACTCCATGTACAACCAAGAACTACCCATACAAACATTCCTCATTATCCTAGTTGTAGATGAGGTCATGGGGCTTCTGTTTATAGTTCAAGTTCTCCCAGTGATGACTCTTATTTCTCTAGTTTTGTCATTATCCCAACTGAATATTAATATTCTGCAATGATATGACCAAAAGGTGAATTCATCACCACCATTCTATCCTATTTACAAGACTAAAGAAGAGGTGAGAGAGTTGAAAAGGCAAATAATCATCAGGAAAATATGGGTAGACGGTACAGTCCTCATTTCTGTGATGGCCATGAGGTGGTCCTGTCATTTATGATTTCTTATCGATTTCATGCTCTTTTTGCCTTTCTTACTGGGGAAGCTCAGTCCTTCATTCCTGAAGAGTCTGAGTGCTTGATGGTCCTTTGTAGGGTTGCAGTGCATGTAGGGATCCCCTTAGTCTCATCCATAGTCCTCTTTGTCCTCATTCTGTAGCATGAACACCATGATGACCTGTTTTGAGCGGCTCCAGGAGCTAAGAGTGGGTTCAGATTTGGTGGAACCATGGTTTCATGCCAGACTGGATGTGTTTCCTCTAGGGACCTAGAACTTCTAAACTAGCAGAGTTGTAGGAGCAAGAAGTAAAACTGCTGCAGATTGGTCAGGTGTAATGACCTTTAGTTCCACCCTTCCATTTCCTGGCATACAAATCTTGGTAGCAGGAGAAACCGCACTATATATTGGCTGCTGGTTCATACTATTTATTACATCCTAGCAGCCTCCGCTGCGATTCAGCTATCAGGGCTCGCCACAGGTTCCATACTTTGGGCACCATTGGATCTGCTAGATGATAAAGGCCAAGGTGCAGACTTATTAGCATGGCAGTCTACACCTGGAGAGCCTGTTTTAGCTGTCGGTCCACATTAGCCTGTGGGTGGTAGGGATAACATCTGCATAAGCCTTGGATGCTGGGAAAAATCTCTGCAATCCCCATAAGGATTAAGTATCAAATTTTACTTGTTGTGTTGATAAGGAGGTGGAGCTCTAGTTGATTCCATTTGCCCCTTCTTACCCTATACCCCCTTCTCCAGGGGCCAGGTAGCCAATGTGGTAGTATACAGGAGACAAGCGCTAGTCTCTGGCTGGAGATTTCTGGGGTGAGTAGGAAGAAAAGGGTGGGGCAAGCCCCCATTTCATGCATCTGCAACCCTCACAGGGTGCAGAGGATAACTTAGAGTGTTTTCTGTGACACTGTGTGCGGCAGCACAGAGGTTAGAAGAACCAATAGAGCCTCAGGGTAACCCTGACAGCTACCAACCACAGAAGGAACACTCCATCTGGAGAGAGATTGGGGACTTGGTCTGGTGGGTTTCAAAGGGCACCCGGGGCACTTGGCTGTTGGCTGGTTCAGTTGGTAGAGCACGTGACTCTTGATTTCAGGGTTGTGAGTTCATGCTCCATGTTGGGCATCTGAGCTTAAACACACACCAAAATATCCTCCTTCTGAGAGGGTTCTCAGCCACAGTGGGGGGTGAGGGGCGTGTCCTGAGGCTGAGCATCAACAGTAACAGAAAGTACATACTCTGAGCAATGTGTAGATGCTGTCTAATGCTAAGTATACCCAGGAACTGGTAGAAGCATCCCAGAGGAGAGGTCCAGAGTCTCACTCGGCCTACTGAGTGGCAGACTCAGGGAAGAACTCCATTTCCCCCTAACCTCCATCAGCACCCCTCTACTCTGTGGTAAGTACCACTTCAGGGGTACTCTGGGTCCCTTGGCACTAGCAGTGACTTAAAGGCAGTTACAGTTAGCCTCTGAAAGGCTTGGGACTGTACTGCTCCCAGTTGCAAGTTGCCAAGGTCAGCGGGTACAGGCACTGTCAGGGCAAGGCCAAGGGAAAGGTTCGTAAGTGTGATAGCAAATTTCTCACTCAGGTTCACCTGACTGTCTCCCCATTCTAAGGACTCTGGGTGTGTGTAATTATGATTCGTGCCTGGGAACTGTATGCAGGCTATTCATCTAGCTGTTAGGTTGGTATGGTGACTCAAATGTTAGACACCTCTGTTGGCCAGACATAAGAAACTTTCTGGTTATACAAATCAACTAAGGCCATGGTGGAATGTCTATAGATGTCATTCCGGGGAACTCCAAGCTTAATTATCCATAGTCAGAGATCTCTGCATGTGTAGTAGTCTCTTCAGGCTGCCATAACAAAATACCACAGCCTGGGTAGCTTAAACAGCAAACACTTATTTTCTCATAGTTTTGGAGACTGAAAGTCCAAGATCAAAGTGCCAGCAGAGTTGGTTTCTGGTGAGGTCTCTCTTTCTGTTATAGGAACTGAAGGTGGGCCATCCCAAGATGGGCCGCTCTGGGATAAAGATTATTTTGCACTGAAGGCAGTCGAGACCTTGGGGGCTTGAGAAATTTTTGTCCCTCTTTTAACTACATAGAAAAATCTAAATTGGAGTCTTTCCCACAACAAGGGTTATTACCAGAGATAAATGTTATCTGAGTGACCCATCTGTACGGCAGGACAAAACATCTGATTACCAACATCTGCTCTTACCACCCTGCGAAGTGCATTCCTCACCCTGAAGTCCCAGACACCTGGCCCCTTCTCCTTAGTTCAAGGTGACACATGTACCTCATTTTGCCTGACTGTCTTTGGAATTTCCATGTCTGTGTGGATTCCCCATTTGTACTTCTATTAAATTTTATTTTCTCGTGTCAGTCTCTCTTGTTAATTTAATTCTTGATCCATCTAGGAAGACTCTTGAAAAAGAGAGAAACTCTTCCTCCCCAACACTGTCTTAAAGATGGCTACCTTCTCATTGTGTCCTTACATGGTGGGTTTTTTTTTAATGTGTGTGTAGAGAGGGATCTCTGGTATCTCTTCTTCTTATAAGGACACCAGTCCTATGGGATTAGGGCCCCACCCTTATAACCTCACTTTAACCTTAATTACCTCCTTGGAGTCCCTATAGATGAATAAAGTCACATTGGGAGTTAGGGCTTTAGCATTCACACTTAGGCATCCTGCGGAGGGGACACAATTCAGTGTATAACAGCATGGCAAAAGACTCCCAGATGTCTCTTACGGTGACAATATCCACTTTGCTGCTGATGTTAACTGCTACCTCCTAGATGCTATTCCTACCTCTAACACACTACAAACCAGAGAGCCCATTTTAATGGCACCTACTTTTCGCTGGCATCCTCAGTCTATAAAGAACAGCTAGCAGACGTGCTTTTGAAGGCTTCTGATGCTTCACTATAGTTTCTTGAGGCAAAGGTTATAGGACAGACACATTTCTTTGGAGGGCAAAGTTAGGAAGTGAAAGGGTAGATGCTCAGGGGACCCAATACTATAGTCTCATGTTCAGAAGTTTTGGATTTCTTCCCCTGCATTATGCCAGTGGGTGCTAGCTCCTCAAAGTCTTATATCACAGGCTAGCATCTGGTCCAGGTTTGCATTAGACAGCCCAGAAAATAGAATCACAGCTTGCCGTGTAAGCCCAACACGGTGAATAAAAGTCACGAATGTCTACCACTCATTTTTCATTTAACTCTGTCCCTTGACTGACACTGCATCTTACTTCTGACCCCTGGATGACATACCTTAAGTCAATCTAGAAGGATGACAGAATGTTTGGATGCTGGGTAATTATATTCTCCATGAGGTGGCTCCTCTCCCTTCACACACAAACACAGAACAGACAGCAATTACTGACTCACATCATGAGTTAAATGATACTTAATCCTCAGTGGATTTGGAACAACCCTGTTTTCACAGTATCAGCATATTATCTTCTCTACTTGGGGAGGAAGAAAGGTTACAAGAAGTTGATTTCAATATCCATTGTCCCCCACGTTGATTAGTGCAAGCTAATAATGATTCTACCATTCACCTTGTCAGCAGATGGAAAAACACCCCACTGATCCAATCAGGAGCAGTGAAATGTGAAATGTGCAGTACAGTGTTACAAAGAAAGCTTTCCTCTCCTAAGAAGTAAATGCAAGGAGGTTTCCCCCTGCCCCTCCCCCTACCGCAGACATTGTTAAATCTGAATATGGCCCATGAGAACTGCTGTGGCCATCCTGCGAAGAGCCAACAATGAAACCCAACCCTGGAGGATGACAGATCCAAAGGAATGGCAAAGAACTAGAGCTGGAGCTCTGTGTCTGGTGCCTTCTATCTTTCTGGACTAATTCCCCAATGACACTAAAACAAGGGAAGCCCTTAA
>PISW01008448.1:0-74278 GCA_004023785.1 Mungos mungo
GGGAGGCTCAGACCCTGCTGGGGTGTGGGCGGCGCCAGGGGGATCAGCAGCGCCCCCACCCAAGGCTCCAGGCCGTGGAGTATCTCTGCCGCCCTCTGGTGGACCATGAGGAAAATGTGGAAGAAAAAGTCCTGCAATATAGTTTTGTGTTTTTAAAAAATATATCCTTTAATATTTCATATATATGCATATAATTTTTTACTATTGTGCTATAGTTGACATATAAGAAACTCAAACTATTGAAAGTGTACAGCCTCATAAGTTTTGCCATACGCGTGCTTCAGAGAGGAACCATGTCAAATATCAGTTGGTAGTAGGCGGCACCTGGGTGGCTCAGTCAGTTAAGTCTGACTTTGGCTCAGGTCATGATCTTGTGATCCATGGGTTCGAGCCCTCGTCCAGTGGGGGTGGATTGAAAAGAAAAGAGACAGGGAAAGAGGGGAGGGCTGCGTGCAGAAGAAGCAGGTGCCCAGGCGGGCAATCGTATGTCAGCGTGACCCTGAACAGACTTGCTGGCATCATCGGCACCTATTTCAAATGTAGGCAGGCCTTGTCTTCTGGGAGGGTGTGGTCTTTCGCTCCTCAAGAATCTCAAAGAGAGTAGGTTGGTTCTGTTACAGGTCACATTAATAATATACCGTACTCCTTCAATTTACACGGTGTTATAGGGTCAATATAGTCAAGAAAAAATGGGGCGAAAGGAAGAAAAACAAAGTCTCTTCTCAATCCAGAAAACCTCTCCACGCAGGTGGAAGAGAAAAAAAATAACAGTTTTTAAATGTTTATTTATTTATTTTGAGAGAGAGAGAGAGAGAGAGAGAGAAACTCAGGTAGGCCCCAGTGCAGAGCCTGTTTCAGGGCTTGATCCCATGAACTGTGAGATTATGACCTGATCTGAAACCAAAGTTTCTTTCTTAACCAAGAATTAAGCAACTGAGCCACCCAGGTGCCCCAGAATAACAGGTTTTTAGAAAATATTTATTTTGAGAGAGAGAGAGAGAGAGAGAGAGAGAGCGAGCGAGCAGGGGATAGGCAGAGAGAGAGAGGGAGAGAGAGAATCCCAAGCAGGCTCTGTACTGTGAGCGCAGAGCCCAACACTGGGCTTGATCCCATGAACGGCGAGACCATGGCAGGAGCCGAAATCAGAGTCAGATGCTTAACTGACTGAACTCCCCAGGCGCCTTCGGAATAACTGTTTTACATTGAATAGCATGAAGCCAGAAGGTGATGTGCACCACAGGCGACCGGCCAGGAAACTGCACAGACAGAGCAAGCTCACCCCCACATACAGCCAGGCCGGCACCACTCATTACGTACTGTTCTCTGTCTGAAAATAACTAGGGTAATACTAGTAAGAGGACCAGATAGCACATTGATCATAGGGGGTTTGTCCTAAGTTAACCTGGTAATTGGGGGGGGGGCACCATCTGTGTTAGTTAATTGGTTGTATCCAAAGGAAAAATCAACTTCTCCTATCTTTATGACTAGAGGTAGTTTTGTAAGCCGGCTTGAGGTGCCCAACCTCCCCCCAGAAACTGGGGATAAACTGAGATAACCTTAGGGCACTATCTTCCTGACTGATTATATCTGAAAGAGAGGGGTCCTGTGTCCTTGAGAAAGGCATTCCTGAGTTGTAAAGGGGACAAGAGACCTAGTTAGATGTTTTCAAGATTTACCTACATCTCAAAGAGAAAGAATTTACTTACAATTACACATTTCCTAAAGAAAATGCTTCTGGATGGGGCACCTGGGTGGCTCAGTCGGTTAAGCATCTGACTTTGGCTCAGGTCATGATTCTGCAGTTTGTGAGTTCAGGCCCCATGTCCGGGCTCTGTGCTCAGAGCCTAGAGCCTGCTTCGGATTCTGTGTCTCCCTCTCTTTCTGTATCTCCCTCCCCTGCCCGTACTCTGTCTCTCTTTCTTTCAAAAATAAACAAAACATTAAAAAATTATTAGAAAAAGCTTCTGAAAGAAAGGCGGCTCTCTTTCCCTTTTTGCACCAGGGAAAATTAATTTTTCTGTCTTTTTCAATCTGTATTTACCGTGTCAGGGGCGACTGCAGGAAAGAAGTGGTGTATCATGCCAAATGCTACAAAACTAGCCTGAGGAGTGCCTCGTAGAGTGTCGGTGACCTTAGTAAAAGCAATTTCAGGGAAAGGGGAAGATGGAAAGACAGATGGGTGAGTCAGAAGAACAAATAGAAGCTAAGAAAGGTATCCTGAGAGTTGAAGATGCTTGTCTGAGAAGAGGCAGGACAAGGAATGCAAGACCAATGAAGTGGTTTTTTTAAATTTTTAATTCATTTTTGAGAGACGGAGAGACAGAGCATGAGCAGGGAAGAGGCAGAGAGGGAGACACAGGATCTGAAGCAGGCTCCAGGTTCTGAGCTGTCAGCAGAGCCTGATGCGGGGCTCGAATGCATGAACCGTGAGATCACGACCTGAGCCAAAGTTGAACACTTAATCAACTGAGCCACCCAGGAGCCTCTATGATACTTTTTCCTTAAGTGTCTTCAGAGGATGTGTAAGTATAGGACACAGCGGGCGCAGACGGGGCAGTGGAAGGCTGGCAGAGCACAGGCTACCTCACCCACCACTAACCTGAGAAGCACCATCTTGGGGGAATCTCTTGGGAAACGGCCATTTTAGTTTCCTTAGAGTTCAAGTCTGCAGTGCAAGTAACAGTCAGGGTTTGGGGCCAAGTTCAGGGCTCAGCCTGGTCAGGAATTGGCTGTGAGAGCACAGTCAGGGTTAGAATGTGGGCTTGGGTGGGGTCTGAGTTCAGGAGCTTCTGATTCTGGGATCCGATCAGAGGTCAATGTCCAGAGGACAGAGGCTGATCTTCAGATACTATAAACCTGAACTTCACTCCGTCTTTTTACTGCCTGTTTATCCTTCTCCATTCTGTGGTTCATTTTCTTCTGCTTGTATATTTCACTTTTCTTTTTCTCTCTTCCTCTTTCCACCTCTCTCCTTTCCTTAACCTCTTTCTTGGCTCTTTCATCCTTACTTTCACAACTCATGCCCATGGAATTTAAACAGCTTTAAAACCTGGTTCTTTGTTGGGGCCCCTGGATGGCTGAGTAGGTTAAGTTTCCAACTCTTTATTTTGGTTCAGGTCATGATCTCGTGGTTCATGAGTTCAAGCCCTGCATCGGGCTCTGTGCTGACAGTGTGTTATATGCTTGGGATTCCCTCTCTCTCTCTCTCTCTCTCAAAACAAACAAACAAGAATGTCCTCAGATTTAAAAACTCAAAATATTGTTTTAAAAAGTTGGTCCTTTGTTGATTGAAATTGACTTTAGACCCATAATCTAGCTCGTCTCTGCAAATAAATAAAATCTAAATGCCAGTTCCTTTTTATTCTGGCATAGCCCACAGTTCACTTTTTTTTTTTTTTTTGCAATGGATTGGTCACTTGCAATTGATTTTTAAAATCTTGTGACTGGTTTCACACATCCAATTAGGCAAAACCTTACTTCCTGTAAGGGGAAATCAGACTTGACTAATCCTCATACTGGGACTAAAAGAAGGAGGATTGCCATATTCATGAGTGCAGATACATTTTAAATATTAAATGGTAGGGACAGCAAATGATAAGCCATATAGGAAATCGCCATAACTTATAACAATGACCAACCATTGAAAACCTCAAAGGAAAATTATACTAGAAA
Source organism: Mungos mungo (assembly GCA_004023785.1). Classification (NCBI taxonomy): domain Eukaryota; kingdom Metazoa; phylum Chordata; class Mammalia; order Carnivora; family Herpestidae; genus Mungos; species Mungos mungo. Next base: position 3,673 of record PISW01008448.1, read on the forward strand.
TTAACCCTCAGCCTTCTCCCACCAACGTCTTCCAGTTGGAAATATCAAAATAGTCTTCTAAAATAACTCCTGGGTGATTATATTCAGAAACTAATGATGTAAGAGGGTCTGTTTCTAAATTTTTAAATGTTTATTTATTTTTGAGAGAGAGAGACAGAGAGTGAGTGGGGGAGGAGCAGAGAGAGAGGGAGACACAGAACCTGAAGCAGGCTCCAGGCTCTGTCAGCACAGAACCCCACGTGGGGCTCGAACCTGTGAACTGTGAGATCATAACCTGAGCCGAAGTCAGATGCTTCATCAACTGACCACCCCCCCAGCAGGTGCTCCAAGGGTGTCTGTTTCAAATCCAGCCCACTTTCTATGGAGTATCTTATAATTTCCGATGGGAGAGTCACGGTGCAGAACACCAGGCTTTGGAGAAAAGCCATGTCTCCTTCTGCAGATACCAATCTGGAAAAGGACTCCTGGCTTGTCATTGGGCCCCAGAAGAATCTGGATGCCAGGTGCACTGGACTGAATGTGTGTGTCCCACCCCAACAATTTATATGTTGAAACTCCAGCCCTAGTGGGAAGATGTTTGACACTGGGGCATCGGGAAGTAATCGGCTCGTAAGTGTGGAGTTCTCGTGAATGGGATTAGGACCTGTATTAGTGAGGGTTCTCCAGATAAACAAAACCAATAGGGTATAAAGAGAGAGAGAGAGAGAGAGAGAGAGAAAGAAACGTATTATGAGGAATTGGTTCATGCAATTATAGAGGCGCAGAACTCCCGTGATCTGCCGTCTGCAAGCTGGAGGCCCAGGGAGCCAGGTGGTGTCATTCCAATGCAAACCTCAGGCCTAAGAACCAGGGAGCCAACAGTCTAAATCCCCAGTCCAAATCTGAAGGCCAGGGAGAGGGAGGGCTGATATCTGAGGGCAGGCGAAGCTGGATGTCCCATCTTCCTCCACCTTTTTGTTCTATTCAGGCCCTCAACAGATTGGAAGAGGCCCCCTCCCATCAATTCAAGCGATAATCCCTTCTGGAAACAGCCTCGCAGAAGCACCCAGAAATAACATTTTACCAGCTATGTGGGCATCCCTTAGCCCAGCACCATCACAGCGCCCTTGTAAGGAAGCAGCCCAAGCTGGTTAGCTCTCCTTCAGCCATGTGAAGACACAGTAAGAAGTCTATCATCTGTAGCCCGCAAGAGAGCCCCGCCAGAACCATCCAGACACCTTGATCTTAGACTTGCAGCCTCCAAAACTGTGAGAAATGAACATGTCATTGATAAGCAATGGTATTTTGCTATAGAAAGCCAAACTGACAAAGTCCCCTGGCTACGAATGCCAAGGACATTGTGACCTGAACTGCACATCACATACTGGATGAAAACTACCAAGCATGACATTGGCGTGCACAGCGGAATCCATCATCCAAGGAAAAGGCAGGCAGGAGATCGGACTCAAGCATTAATAGAAGGCAAAGGCGTACACCTGGGCAGATGGCTCAGATGCCCATGGCCTCTGCTCCTCATGCTCCTCCCTCCACCTTCAACTACGGGCTTACGGATATTCTCTATGATCTGCCTTCAGAGAAGAGAAGTCACAGACCAGGTTTATAGGTGGATCTGTATAATGGGCTGGCGCCAGGCAGTGGGTAGATGCTGGGTTAGCGCTGCACCCACGTGGCCCTGAAAGAGGGATGTAGGGAACCCCTTTAGGAGGCAAAACTTCAGGGCTCCACCTTACGGGACAGAGAGATGTCCTTAGGTCCCCTTGTGCATGGATCCGGATCCGTATGAGCCACCTAGTCAAGGACTTGGAAAGAATAAAAGTATATATGTATAAAAAGAAAAGGATAAAAGGATAAAGAGGATACTGGGAAGATATGTGGATGGTCCTCTGGGGGTAGACACAGCGTGAATCTTCATGACCCACGCTGCCCTGAGGAACGGCTACATGGGCGGGGATGGAAACGCCACACGGTTCCCACAAATGGGCCACCTCTCCGCAAGGCCGACCTGGGTGTTAACTGTACTCAGGGTCCAAACCAACAGAGGCAGAGGTCAATGCGAAGCCCGTCATGCTGTCGTTCTACAGCAGGACTACACAGGACACACCCCACCGTGGAGAGGACTAAGCTCTGTCCTTACAGGGTTGACACATACCATGGTTCCCATTTGCCTTCCTTGTACTCAATGCTCCCGCCAGCACTGCCATTTGGGAACTTAGAAAATGTCTCCAGTATCCCGCGAGGTAGTGAGGGTAACTGACTTACCACCATGGACTCAACGACCTTCCCGGGTGCCCCACTACACAGAGACTCAGGGCTTTTCAGAATGACGTAATGGCCAACGGACGGCTTACAAGGACACCGGTGAGAGACAGTGCCCTGCCATCCATCAGAAATGGATGTCTCAAACCAGTATTCGGTCTGTTGTGTGGCACCCCCCACAGCCAGCACGCAGGGGTCCATGAAAGAAGACCAGAACGAGGGAGAGTCCTTCCCACTAGCGCACCGGATGACCCACCTAAAGAACTCTTGCGGGGCGCCTGGGGGGCTCGGTCGGTTAAGTCCATTAAGTCATTAAGTCCAGACGCCTGTGCTACCTACTCAGTCTGGAATGAGGCACGTGCAGCGGACCAGCGAGGGAAGGGCCTGGGATGGTGACTCTCTCAATGAACTCCTGTCCTCCTCAGGTCAGACCTCTGCATGCCCTGCCCTCCCCGTCACAGAGAGACCCCAGCATTCAGGGAAAGGACGATGCCTTTATTATCGGACACAGGTGGCCACCGCTTGCCCAGAGGGCAAGTTCCGCCGCTCCCAGCTGCTCCCCTATGTTGTTACCAGGTCACGAGGTCTGTGGGCCCGTGGGGGGAGGTGATGATTCATGAAAAGCACAAGGAAACCATTCAATGTCCAAGGCTGTTTGGTTATGAGGTCAGAGGGAAGGTTTGGTTTGGGGAATCGGCAAGGAGCTAAGAATCCTCGGGAAATGGGGTCAGCCGAGAGGCATCCCACACCAGAGGGCTAGGAATAACCCAAGTCCCACCACCCAAGTCAGTAAGGGGGTGGGGACCGCCCTATCTTGGAAGATGGGATCGAGCGGTTCATCAGAGTTCTCAGCCACGGAGAAGATCCCGATTTTCCGTGTATGGTTCAACAGGGAGCTGGAAGCTTCAGTCATGCAGCCCTGAACATTTAGTTTAGAGTAGAACCCACCTAGAAAGTACGGTTGGGTCAGAGAGGTTTCAAAGGACAGCATACTTGAATTCCTAAGACCCACGAATCCCAGCCCCTCTCAGACCAGGAGATCGGGCTTAGTCCCCTCCCCCCGCAGAGCTAGAAATCTGAGTTCCTAGGCCCCTCTCCCCTCAAAGCCACGAGTCAGGGCCTCAAGCACCCTCCCAGCTCAGAACCCAGTTAATCAACCCTGCGTGCGCGGGACCGTCAGCACCCACCTCCATAGAGCCTGATGTAACCGCTGTAACAGTGAGTCGTGCCTTTGGGGCATGTAACGTTTTCCGCGTTTTCCGGGCAGGGCCCAAAGTGCTGCACGCAGATGGGACACTGCACGTCTCCCGGGGCAGGGGCAGCTGCAAAGCAGGGAGAAGGTTGGGGTGCACAGCTCGGCTCCCAGCTGCAGCCACCACCCTCGTCAATACCAGAGTCTCTGTGTCTCCCCATCTCTCCGTGTGTCCCTGGTCCCCGCCTCCCCCCCAACACCCTGAGATCCCATACCTGGACGAGGGAGAGAGTTCAGTAGGACACTGGTATTCCTGGCCCTGTTGCACCTGTTGGAGGAGCAGAAATGGGCATAGGAGGCGACCAGCACTCCAGGGGGCCCCGAGTGTATGGAGACAGTCTGGCCGTCTTGCGTCCCGCCTTTGGTGCAGCCTTTGTTTCCTACTATGATTGAGCTCTGTCCTGAGGGGCGAGAGAGAGCAGAAGTTGAGCTGGGGGGTGGGGGGGAGGCTCTGATGAGCCAGGGGCTCCCTGATGCTCAGCAGGTGGGTGGAGGGTGAGTGCAGGTGCCTGATTACAGGGTGCATGGAGTGTGGGGTGAAGGCTGGGGCCAGAGCCAGCTCTGGGGCCTCTCCATTCTTCCTTGGATGTCACCTGCTCCGTCCAGCCTCCCAAGGGCATGTGGTTTCAAATGGCGACCTTCACCCAGCTCTCCCTGCCTCCTTTCCCCGCTGAGCTTCATGCCCATACCTTACTCTGTTTCGTTTGTGGGTTTTGCTGCATCCCCACTGGCACGAAACGCTGGAGGAAGGTGGACACGCGGGGTCTGCGGTGCCTCAGACAGTGCCTGGCACACGGCAGGCGCTCAATAAATCTCGAGTGAGATCCATGAGGTCACTCTGTGCCTGCTCTGTTCTCAGACCCCCTCATGTGGACTCTCGCAAGGTAGCAAGGGACGTACTATCGTTGCCGTCACTTTATCCCGTTTCCAGAACGGGGAACCCGGGTGCAGAAAGAGCAAGGAAGGCCTTGAGTGTGCGGGGAACCAAGCAAGAAGTTGGGGGATGGGACTCAGGATGGGGAGACTTGGGACCCCGTCCTGCCCTCTGGGGCAGCCCACGCACCTGCGTCTATCAGCAGAAGTGTCTCCTGACACACCGCCTTGGGGTCACAAATCTTGTTCCCATCTGAGGTCCACATGATGGGCGTCTGAGACAGGTTTTGGCCAGTCTCGAAGGTGATCCCCCATTCACAGGTCAGAAAAGCTGGGGAGAAGCAGTCGGTAGGGTCTGTGTAAGCCAGGGAATCCACCACATCCTTCCCTCCGGGTCCCGTGTGTTCCCGAGCCATTCTCCAGGTGACGCGGCCACATTTAGGAGGGACTTCTTCACCCTGTGTTTGCTTGAACACCTTCAGGAGCCTTTCCCGCTGTCCTTGAGGAAGGCTATTGCTCCCTTTGTGCCTGACAAGGACGAGAGCTCTTCCTTGGCCTGAGTCACACTCCGCTTCTGTCTCTGGCACTCAGGGCCCTCACCTGGGTGAGGAGGGCAGCCTGCCCCCCACAGATTTCTTTTAGCTGAGAAACCCTATGTCCCAGAGCAAAAGACTCAAAATGCCAAGCGCATCCTGAGCGTTCAAGACACGCGTGAGCTCGCCTCACCTGGACCACCTCAGCTCCTCACAGCCACCCCCCACCCCCACCCCATTGTCCAGGTGGGAAACAGGGGACACCCAGGTGGCTCAGTCCGTTAAGTGTCTGTCTCTTGGGTTTGTCTCGGGGCATGATCTCATGGTTTGTGGGATCGAGCCCCGCGTCAAGCTCTGTGCTGACATCATGGAACCTGCTTGGGATTCTCTCTCTCCTCTTTCTCCGCCCCTCCCCCACTCTCTCTCAAAAATACATAAATAATCACTAAAAAAATTTTTTTAAAGATGGGAAACAGAGGCAGAGGACTTGTTAAGTAGTTTGCCCCGTGTCCCACCACAGGTAACTGGCAGGGCTGAGCTCAGAACCCTCTGGGGAGTTCTGGCTCCTCGGGGCGGGTGACGACCATCGGCCACCTCAGTCCCTGTGCCCTCAGGAGTCCGTTCGAAAACCACAAGCTGAGACCTTCTCTTTGACCCTCACGTGGCCAGCAGGGATGTGCCCCGTGAAATGCCGGGGCTGGTGAGGCAGCATCCACACACATGTGCCCTTTGCCGAAGCCCACGAGGGAGGCCCACTCATCTGCCCACTGCACAGACGGCCAGATGGCACTCTGTCGCCTGCCCCCAGCCTAGTCCCACTTCTCTGGGTGCCCCCCCCCCATCTTGGCCCATGACACCTACTCCAGTAAAACCATCGCTGCCCTTCTTGATAATTGCCTTTCTCTTGGGTTGCACCCATCAGGAGTCCTGTGACTCAAGCTGCAAAGTACCTCCAGGACCTGACGGCTTCTCACCATCTCCACTGCCTCCACCAGGGCCACTGGCTCTCACCTGCTCCCCCTCATTTCCCAGCCCCACCCCCACCCCCTGCAGCCAGGCCGGTCCATTCAAGTTGGTCCTCTGCTCAGAAGACTCCAAAAGGTCCCCACCCCTCTCAGCATAAAATCCCTAGTCCTTAAACTGTGACTCCAAAGGCCCACGCAATCTGGCCTTAATATTATTTAGAGGGGCGCCTGGGCGGCTCAGTCGGTTAAGCGGCGGACTCCGACCCAGGTCCCCGCATCGGGCTCTGTGCTGACAGCTCAGAGCCTGGAGCCTGTCTCGGATTCTGCGTCCCCCCCTTCTCTGCCCCTCCCCTTGTTCTCTCTCTGTCTGTCTCTCAAAACACAAAGCAAAACAAAAACAAAACACAAACAATTAGATTACTAGTGGGTCCTCGCGCCCAGGGCTGCGCTTCCATGGCCGTGACCCTCACCGTTAGGGCCGCAGTCCTCACTCACAATGATGGACCCGATTTCCCGAGTCCCGTTAAGCAAGTTGCAGCCAGCTTGGGACATGCATCCTTGGATTCTCAGGACAGTTAAGACGCCCCCTGTGGGCAGAGGCAGGGAGGGGGTGAGGGAGGCGCAGCTCCCAGGGGCCAGGCCCACCCTCCTCAGGTCCAGACTCCCCCCGCCCACCTGCCAGAACCAGACCTTGGTCTTCAGACCCCCTCCCCGACCCCAGGGTCAGCGCCCTGGTCCCAGGCCCCCCGGGGCCTCCTGGCCAGCTCACCTCCGCTGAACTGGATGGCGCCGCGGTAGCAGTGCGTGCTGCCGGCGGGACAGGTCAGCTCTGTCGCAGACCCGCAGTCGTCTCTAGACAAGCAGACCGGACACCGCAGGGAGCCCGGGCCTGGAGAGGGGACAGAGGAGCGCTCTGGATTTGGATAGGGGTCTACTCTCCACCTGGCTTGCCGGGACCCAAGGAGCAACCTCCCCGGTGCCCCACCAATGCACCCTCCTAGGTTCCTCCCTGCAGGCACGTGGGGTGGGGGGTGGAGGGATCAGGGGCGGGTGGTAAGGGAGAGAGCAAGGGAGGGAAGGAATCAGAGAACCATGGATGGGCACCTGGGCCTGAGTGCAGGACGGGGTGCGGTGGGGGAGGGCTGCCCTGGGAGGGACCGGTGGGTTCACCCCCAGCTTCCACTAACCGGTCCAAAGACCTTCGACATCTACGTTCACAAGTGACTCCAAAGAGCAGAGAAACACAAATGTTGCCCCACACCTGACGGGTGATACCGGGCAGGGATCGGAATATAGTCCGTGGGGCTGTGATAGTCATGTGTGGTGACAGAGGGGAGCTAGCTTGCAGTGGGCACAGCGTGATGAATGAGCGGTCCAACCCCTGTGTGGTACGGCCGAAACTAACGTCAAGTTGTGTGTCAACTAGACTCAAAAAAGAAAAAAGAAAGAAAGAAAGAAAAGAAAACCTAAATAAAACACGAGTGGAACAAATTCTAAATAGAAAAAGAAAAAAGAAGGAGCAAGGAGCAGGCGCTAGGTGCTTGACCACCAGGAAATGAGTGTGGTTTGCTGCTCCCAGACCCACCGATAGAAGAAGGGGCGCTGAGGGACGGAGCCCTAGGGAGAGTGGACAGGGAGGAGGGAGGCAAGAGGGAGCTAAATGGAGGGTCCCTCTGTGCTCACTTCTGCCCCTCAGCCCTGCTGCCCCCCCCCCGTCCCTCCCAGCCCCCGCCTCCCTCCCCCACAAGCCCTGAACCTGTGGTGGAGGGCAGGGTCCAGAGTGGGAGGGTGGTGGACAGGTTGTTGCAGTAGTCTTGGTGGCGACACACGTGGGTGTAGGAGAGGACGGAGAGGCCAGGGCCTGCCCTGTGCTCCGTGATGCGGGCTTCCTGGTCCCTCACCGGGGTGCAGCCCTTGGTGAGCAGTACGTTCACTTGGGGTCCTGCCCGAGAGAGAGAGGCAGGCCCTGGACTCCTGGGTCTGAGGGAAGAGGAGCTAGAGGCCTGGACCCCTGGGTCTGAGGGAGGAGGAACTGGGGGCCTGGACCCCTGGGTCTGAGGGAGGAGGAACTGGGGGCCTGGACTCCTGGGTCTGAGGGAGGAGGGGCTGGGGGCTGGACCCTTGGGTCTGAGGGAGGAGGGGCTGAGAGCCTGGACTCCTGGGTCTGAGGGAGGAAGGGACTGGGAGTCTGGACTCCTGGGTCTGAGGGAGGAGGGGCTGGGGCCTGGACCCCTGGGTCTGAGGGAGGAGGGGCTGGGGGCCTGGACTCCTGGGTCTGAGGGAGGAGGAACTGGGGGCCTGGCCTCCTGGGTCTGAGGGAGGAGGGGCTGGGGGCTGGACCCCTGGGTCTGAGGGAGGAGGGGCTGGGGGCCTGGCCTCCTGGGTCTGAGGGAGGAGGGGCTGGGGGCCTGGACTCCTGGGTCCTAGAGGGAGGGTCTGATGGTAGTCTGAGTGGGGTAAGAGGCTGGAGAGGTGACTGGGCGCCCCAGGGGCTCTTCCTGCCGAGGAGGGGACAGCTCCCTGGCTGAGTCCCTATACAACACAGCAGGACTGGGCAGGGAGGGATGTCTCTCCCAGGGAAGGGTGGGAGTCAGCCTTGGGGCCCCCGGGACTCTTCTCACCGTTGTCAATGAGGATCAGCGTGTCTTGGCAGCCCCAGCCCTCCTCACACTCCTCCCGGTTAAACGTCCAGCGAGGGGGCATTTCCGTTACATCACTCAGAAACTCACGTGTTGCCTTCTGACAGATCAGGGCCTGTGCTCCTGAGATGGGAAGAAAAATCCACCTGAGCCCATCCTCCAGGAAAACGCCCTCCCACGTCGGGGTCCTCACTCACGGGGCAACACGAGGGTGGCGCCCAGGAGAGCCAGCTGCAGCGCAGGGCTCATGGTCAGGACAGCTGCAACTCTGGCTCCTTCTCTTTCTCCTGGGAGCCCAGCCCTTTTATATCTTCCCACAGCCCCCGCCACCAGGAAAGGGCAGGAGGGAGGGCCTTGAGAGAGGAGGTCTGGGCCCACCCTCTGAATCTCACTGGATAAGAAATCTGGGTCTTCTCCCCTTCCCCAGGCCCAGGGGTCCAGGCCCCCAGACGCCCCAGCAGTCAGAAACATCCGGGCCCCCAGGCCCCCTGGTCCAGCCACTCAGCCCCCCCACCCCCGCTCCCGTCCTCCTGAGCCCAGCCTTAAGGCTGCCCCCCCCCACCCTGTTTCAGCCAGTTTCTTCACGGCAACCTGACCCCAGGTGGGGCAATAGCCCAAGTGCCTGTGAGGACATGGTTGGGTGGGTATTGGCTACTCTCTGCTTCAACCTCTGCCCGCCGCTGATTCTTGGGTCTCACTTCTTTCTTCTATTGTTACCTTTTCATTCCCTTCTTCACGATCGTCCCTCATGCATTTCTCTTCCTCTGTTCTCCCTACTCCTGGCAATCCAGGCCCCAGAGTGTCCACCTCCTGGCCACCCCCCCAGGGCGCTGAAGTATGGTGAAGGGAGGGGCTGTAGTGGAAACACATCTCTGTCCAAGATAGGAGAGTCCTTGACATTGACAAAGCCAAGTTTCTTGGCCGGAGAGAGATGGGACCGGGGGATGTGCTAGAAATCCAGCTATTCAGAAAAACAGCGTCAACACTGTGCCTTGTAACATCGATCTATTTCTTTTTTTTTTTAATTTATCTCTCTCTTTTTTTTTTAATTTTAGAGAGAAAGAGAGAGTATGAGCAAGGGAGAGGGGGCAGAGGGAGAGAGAGACAGAATCCCAAGCAGGGTCCACAGGGAGCCCAATTTGAGGCTTAATCCTACGACCCTGCGATCATGACCGGAGCCGAAATCAAGAGTCTCACGCTCAACTGACCGAGCCACCCAGGCGCCCCAACATTGGCCTATTTCTGTGGTATAAATAGTCCTGCCATGTCTGATTTCAGGTTACCAGTCATGTAACAACCGGCTGGCAACATTCTGAAATATTTAACAATCTGCTTTTGCAAGCCTATACAAACCAGCTGTAGCACACTGGGTAGGAGGGGGCTGGGGAAGAATCAGGGCTGTCCTCCACAGTGAGGGGGGATGCGGAAGAGGAAAGTGGGGGGAGCAGTAGCAGAGGAGAAAGAGATGGACGTGCAACTTGCAACTCTGTGTTTATTTTTGACATCTTTATACATACATTCTATTTCACCCTTGGCAAGTTTAAACTTTGCCACACAGGCAGGGTGGTGTTTCCCCATCTCCCAGGGCGTGGACACTATGGGGCATACAGTGAGTGGTCAATAAATATTGATTGGATAAGTGAATAAATGAACGGAGGAATGCACGGTGAAAGTTGGCAACGGAGTCATCACTACGTCTGTACAGGTTGTGCGCCATAGAAATACCATCCCCTCCCCTCACGTTGTTGTTGTGGGAATAATAATGGCTCCCTCTGGAGATGTGCGTGGCCTGAAGCGGGGGTTTCTGGGAGAGTGGGGGAGGGGCTGAGAGTGAGGGAGACGAGATCTGAAGCGGGCTCCATGCGGAGAGCAGAGAGCCCGACGCAGGGCTCACACCCACAAACTGTGAGATCACAACCTGAGCTGAAGTTGGGCCCTTAACTGACTGAGCCACCCAGGCGCCCCCCTGAAGCAGTGTTTCTGGGGGAAGAGAAGGAAGGGTGGGCAAAGAGGCACATAGGGTCCTACGTAGTCAATTTGATGCCTTGCTTTTAGTCAACAACTATTTACTGAAGCTGGACTCTGTGCCAGGCCCCATCCCAGTTGCTGGGGGTTCAGGAAAACAAACAAAAATGAGGCCCAGCTTCTGCTGAGCTCACACAGGATCAAGAGAGATAGACACAGAGCAAACGCATAAGCACACACACAAAAAAAAGGTGCTGGGTGCTGGGCAGAGTGAAGACCAAGTGATGTGAAAGTTAAGTGAACAAACTGGAACCAGGAAGGCCTCCAGGAGGAGGCGGCCTGTGAGCTGAAAGCAGGATGAAAAGAAAGAGCTTGTGTAGGGCCATACCACCCTGAACCTGCCCAATCTTGTCTGATTTCGGAAGCTAAGCAGGGTCGGGCCTGGTTAGTACTTAGATGGGAGAAAGAATTTGCCATGGAAGACATGCAGGAAAGGCATTCCAGGCAGAGGCAAGAGCAGGTGCAAAGGCCCTGGGGTGGGCCCACCCCTAGTTTACACGAGGATTAGAAAGAAAGCAGGTGGCTAGCCTGGAGCAAGGAGGAGGTGATGGGTTTGGAGAGTGGAAAGCTGGCAGGGGCCTGGCAAGGCAGGACCAAGTCAGGATATGAAAGCAACCTTCCTGGGGGGTCCTGTGTGTTTCAAGTAGCAAATGCAAGGCTGGGCGTGGTGTGATTTAGCAAAAAGGCTTACAGTTTCGGGTGTGTGAAACTCTGTTTGCTACCGGCCGGATCTTGTTGCTGCCAGATTGTGTAGCCTTGGGCCGCTCACTTCCCCTCTCCCAATTGCTTCATCCTCTCTGTACAATAAGGGTGATGATTATCTTCACCTCACGAGTTGTTCACAGACCTGGGACTTCATGAATGAAGGGGGAGGGCGGGTCCACTTGAGAAGGACCCTGCAGTGCAACCACGGGTGTAGACAGTGACTGTTTCCCTGTGCCAGTAAGACTGGAGGCCACTTATCTGGGGGAGCGGGGCACTGGTCAAAGGCAAATACATGCTCAGACCTTGCCGGGATTATTTGGATGACGGCTCCTGGGGGACGTTAATCCCTGTCACGAAGGGGGTCCGCTCTCCTGCTCTGTCCTATAATATAGTTCAGAGGGACCACGATCGTCTGATTTTCTCCAGAACATCTCACTCGCCTGCTTCGCGGATGGATTTGTGCTATTGAATCAGGTACAGCGAACAGAAGTAGCAAGCATCTTTGATGATTCAGTAAATAAGACAAATGTGTGCCAGAGGGTGGGCGATAAACGGGGCCATGTCCAGCAACCCCATCATATTGGTATAAACGCTAGCGCTCTTTAGGTCTAGGGAATGTCTCCAAAGAGTAGCCCCCCTGTATCTGCAGAGAATACATTCCAAAGCTCCCCATGGATGCCCAAATGCGCGGTAGTTCCAAGCTCTGTATATACTCTTTCTTCCCTATCCATACATACCTATGCTAACGTTTAGTTTTTTAAAGTTTACTTATTTTGAGGGGGAAGAGGGGCAGAGAGAGAGAGAATCCCTAGCAGGCTCTGCACTATGCGCCTGGAGCCCAACACGGGGCTCGAACCCACGAACTGTGAGATCATGACCTGAGCCAAAATCAAGAGTCGGACGCCCCACCGACTGAGCCGCCCAGGCACCCCGATGCTAAGGTTTAATTTACAAACGAGGTGCAATAGGAGATTAACAATGACTACAGTTTACATAGAACAGTCATAACCATATTCTGTAACAGAAGTTATGTGAAAGTGGTCTCTCAAAATTATCTTCTTGTACTGGACTCACTCTTCTTGGTGTGATGATGAGAGATGATAATATGCCCACGTGATGAGTGGGGATGACCTTGGCACTGAGACATAGTGTTAAGCTAGTACTGACCCGTGACCCTGTGTCAGGGGGGTCATCTGTTTCCAGACCACGGCAGGTAACTGAAACCAGATGAGGGTGACCGCCGTGTTCCTTCTGAGATAATGAAGGCAGGTCCCTTCCGTTTGGCGGGGAGGGCGGAAGTGTGGCACATTTCGACGTGTTACTCCTACTCACTCTTGAGGGAACCCACAAGACTGCAGTTTTGAGTAGATCCTAGAGCAGGAAGGGACTCACACGAAAGTCACGTGAGCCGGCAGACCCAATGTCATTGGAAAGTGTCTGTGACATAAAGAGATACGCGGATGACAAGCGAGAAACTCGGGGTTTTGGGGCAAAGGTATGCATGTCTCCTCTTGCAAACAACTATCCTCCAGTTAGAAAGCAGCTCCTGGCTTATTACTGCGTCCCCGGGGGAGTCTGACTACTGGCCTACGGGACACCAAGGCGCTGCACCTCACATGCTGGGTGGTGTCTGAGCTACCAAACCACGATCCCGGCCTTGCACAGCCGCGGCCACCATCCAGGGAAAAGGTGCGTATGGGGTCAGGCTCTCACAGCTTGGGGGGCAAAGGTGAACGCCTCAGCAGGTGGGCTCAGAGGCCCACGGTACCTGCGTCTCCCTCCACTCGCACCTGCGGGTTCGTGAGGACCCTCTGTGATCTGTTTGCAGAGACGGAACAGAACATCCCGGGTTTACAGGCAGATCTGTACGGTGGGCTGAGGCCAGGCAGTGGGACAGGAGGTCCGCGTCACAGAGCCCAGGGCAGGCCCCGGCCTCCCCCTCCACGTGTGTGCTGACGACTGCTACGAGACACCGCTCACCCCCTCCAGTGCTGAGCACGCCCCCCTGCCACACACACACACACACACACACACACACACACACACACACACACGCGTGTGCCCTGAGAGCTCAGCCAACATTCTCTCTGCGCTCGGATCGCTCTCGTTCAACTGGGAGCCTTGGGGGCAGGGCCCGGATGTCACTGACACCGAGGTGTCCAGCTTCAGCGCACAAGGGCTGACTCAGGATGGGAAATGAGTTCATGCAGGATTCCAGGGTCTCCCTGAAGACCCCAGAGGACTCAGACCCCGTCCTTGCCCTAAAGGGTCTTCAGGAGGAGGGGAGACATTAGACACACGGGTGGTCATAAGGCTGTGGCGAAGGGGGTCTGGGGGCGCTCAGGGGAGGAAGCTACTTATGTTCTGGCGGAGGCAGGGGGAGTATGAAGGAGGGCTTCACAGAGGAGGGGCCTCGTGAGCTGTGTCTTACAGATAAGCTGCTGTTTACTGGCAGAAGAAGAAAGGACATTAACAGGTGGAGGAAACAGAATGTGAAAGGCCTGGAGGAGAGAGCAAGCCTGCTGTTTTCTTTTCTTTTTTTTTTAATGTTTTATTTATTTTTGAGAGAGAGAGAGAGAGAGAGAGAGAGAGAGAGAGAGAGAGACAGCATGAGCAAGGGAGGGTCAGAGAAAGAGGGAGACACAGAATCGGAAGACAGGCTCCAAGGCTCTGACCTGTCAGCACAGAGCCTGACCCGGGGCCTGAACCCACAAATCGTGAGATCACGACCTGAGCCGAAGTCGGACACTCAACTGACTGAGCCACTCAGGCGCCCCAAGCCTGCTGTTTTCAAGAAGGGTCAAGAAGGGTGCGCCTCATGACTGGTGTTTATACAAAGGGGAAAATCTGCACACAGACGCGCTGAGAGGGCAGAGGATGTGAAGACACAGGGAGGAGACAGCCAGTCACAAGCCAAGGAGAGAGGTCTGGGCCAGATCCTCCCCTCCCACCCCTCAGAAGGCGCGGACTCCGCCAACACCTTGATAGTGGGCTTCCGGACTCCAGAACTGTGGGAGACAATACCTTTCTCCAATACCAAAGACTCCCAATGGTGGCACTTAGTTACAACGACTCCAACAAACAAATCCCCAGGCCAAGAGCTGATTTCAGATGATCTTCACGACAGGAGCTAGAAGCCAGCTGTGGGACCAGGACTGGGGGCAGGACAAGTGCCTGTCAGAGGGATAGGGGGGATGAGGGCACAGAGACGAGATTCTGGAGCTCGAAGTAGGTGGCTCTGTACACCAGGAAGCAGGTGCAGCTCCCCCATCACCCTCTCTGGCCTCTGGTTCCCCCTGACCCCACTGGGCCTGTAGTGGCAGAAGTGACCGAGTGCCAGGACACACCCGTCCCACATCGTCACAGAGTGCCACAGGAAACCACACTCTGTTAGAGACCGAGAGCTGTGAGCACTGGAGCCTGAGTCTTGGAAAGATGGGAGGGTGGCTCAGACTCCGAGGGCCTAAGGGACGAGGTCCTTGGGACCAGAACGACGTCTTCATATTTATATTAATTGTCCCTAATGCCTTCATTAATAATATATTAGCAATTATATTTAATATTAACTGTCCCCATTTGAAAGTTTTTAACATGTTTATATAAAATTAAGAGCTTTTACTAACACTGTTCTTACTGAAGCATTTTCTCTATTAAAAATAAATATTCATGGGGCACGTGGGTAGCTCAGTCGTTTGAACATCCGGCTCTTGGTTTTGGCTCAGGTCATGTTCCCAGGGTCTTGAGATCGAGGCGTATATCAGGCTCCATGCTGGATGTGGGGGCTTCTTAAGATTCTCTCTCCATCTTCCCCTGGCCCTCCCCCATTCTCTCACTCTCTTGCTAAAATATAATTAATTAACTAAAAAACTAAAAAACTATTCACATATAGCTTTACTTCTAGAAATAATACCAATCCTGAAAGTACACAAAGGGTACCTTATTTTGTGTTACATTTAGATGCTGAGAGTTGAGGTGGGTAGTAAGTTGGATTTCTGGGTCCAGATGACAATAGGCTGGGGGCTGGATACCTGGGTCTGAGGGAGGAGGGACTGGGGGCTGGACACCTGGGTCTGAGGGAGGAGGGACTGGGGCCCTGGACTCCTGGGTCTGAGGGAGGAGGGGGCTGGGGGCAGGACTCCTGGGTCTGAGCGAGGAGGGCCTGGGGGCTTGGATCCTGGGTCTGAAGGAGGAGAGGTCTGGGAACAGGGACCCACAGATTCCTGAGAGATGAGAAAACTAGGGGCAAGGCATTAGGGACCCAGTGTTTGAAGTGAGTATCTTGCTATCTTTTCTCTTTGCTCCTGAGGCAGGATCAAAACCACAGTGAGCACTAAAAACTGCCTATGCCGTAAGTCTGCTCCGTGTTAGAAGACATCAATCAAGACAGTCCCTTCAGCTACTCTAAGAACTGCCAAAGGTTCCAGAATATGCCAACCAGACAGTGTGCACAAAAGAGCCAGGCTCCCCACCATCATAATAGAGCAACCCCCGCCCCCTGAAAGCTGTGGGCTCTACCCCTGGCCTGGTTGCTGGGGCAAGGCTGGGACCAGCCATGGCCCTGTTATAAAGTGCACTATCCTTTCCTGCAGCCTAACGATCCCTCCCCAGCCTGTCCTGTAGTCCAGGACTTAAAGGCATGGGACACCTAATTATTTCTCACCCCATGAATCACACGCCTATTCTTAGTGTATAGAATGTTAAGACATGAAATAATTAGAGCTACGCTATAGCCCAATTGCAGTTTTTTGGGGTTTTTTTGGTCCCAGATTAATCTTTGAAGGGGCACCTGGGTGGCTCAGTCAGTAAAGCATCTGACTTCTGCTCAGGCCATGATCTCACAGTTTGTGAGTTCGAGCCCCGCATCGGGCTGTGTGCAGACAGCTCAGACACTGGAGCTGCTTCAGATTCTGGGTATCCTCTCTTTCTGCCCCTCCCCTGCTGCTGCTCTGTCTCTCTCTCTCTCTCTCTCTAAAATAAAGAAAACATTAAAAAATTAAAAGAAGGGGAGCCTGGGTGGCTCAGTTGGTTAAGCATCTGATTTCGGCTCAGGTCATGATCTCACGGTACGTGGGTTTGGGCCCTGCGTCAGTCTCTGTGCTGACAGCTCAGAGCCTGGAGCCTGCTTCTGGTTCTGTATATCCCTCTCTCTCTGACCCGCCCCTGGTCACGTTGTCTCTCTCTCTCAAAAATAAATTAAAAACATTAGAAAAAAAATTTTTTTTAATTTTTAAAAATTAAAAAAATAAAAGAAAAATAAAAAAAGAAAGAAGACATTTTGGGGGATGACTGGGGATGGCAGATGAAGCATCTGACTTCAGCTCATGTCCTGATCTCACAGTTGGAGCCCCACATTGGGCTTGCTGCTGTCAGAGTGGAGCCCCACTTTGGATCCTCTGTGTGTCTCTCTCTACTCACTCCCCATCTCTTTCTCTCTCAAAATAAATATTAAAAAAATTTTATTTTGGCAGTTTCTAAAAGGTCATAATACTCTTCCTAATCTAGCTAAATTGCTTTCTATTAATATTTCTATTCATGTTCCTATTTTTTTGTTTTTTGTTTTTTTTAGCTCTCATTGTGGTATTTTCTCTATTTAAAATAAATATTCCTGGGGCGCCTGGGTGGCTCAATCAGTTAAGCGTCTGACTTCAGCTCAGGTGACGATCTCACGGTTTGTGGGTTCGAGCCTCGCGTCGGGCTCTGTGCTGACAGCTGGCTCAGAGCCTGGAGCCTGTCTTTCGATTCTGTGTGTGTGTGTCTCTCTCTCTGACCCTCCCCTGGTCATGCTGTCTCTCTCTGTCTCTCAAAAATAAATTTAAATAAATAAATAAATAAATAAATAAATAAATAAAATAAACATTCCTTTATACCACAGCACTCACGGAAACAGCACTAAGTCTGAAAGCACACAAAGGGCACCTTTGCTTCCTGTTACATATATTTCTGTAAAACTTACATATAGACAAAATAGAAATTTCAGCCATGAACAAGAAATCTGAACGAAAAGCAATGCCTTATTCGTGACAGTGACACGGCCACATGGGTCAGCCATAATGGCAACCTGCACCCTCACAGTTAAATGCCCATGCACATGTTCAAGGATGCGGGAAAGAACCCCAAAGCCGACATTTCTCTCTTCAGCCTTCCAGAAGGCCATGGAGGGGGGTGGTGCCGTGATTTGATCAGAGGGAGGGGCTCGGGCTGGGCAGCAACCACTGTGAGTGAAGGTGATGAGGTGGAGTTGCCTCCCAGTGACCATGGCCACCAGGTGGTTGCTGGGGCAGGAGCCATACTGGGAACATGGGAGGTCATTTGGACAGGGAGAGGAGTCCAGTGGGTGAGGGCCAAGGGTTTGACCTCCTGGCCTGGCTGGAGAAGCAGAGACTCCATGGCCCAATAAGAGGAAAGAGTCAACGGGGTCACTTGGGGCCGTGCAGCCCACCCTGCCTTGCACGCCTGGTGCTACAAATAGCGGCTCAGCTCAGCCCATCCCCCAACTTGCTCGCCACTCGCCTCTTGCACATGCGCGTCTTCCAACTCTGCCCGGAAGAGGCTTCTCCAGAGGCAATGGGGTGGGCCTTCCTTCGGGTTCCTCCAATGAGCTCGCCAGATGCTTTCACATCAACCAATGGGGCTTCGAGTGAACCGGTGAGGGAAGCTGGCCCCGCCTTCCGTGTCTCTCAGAGAAGAAGCGAAGGCCAAGTGGAGCGGGAAAGCCGTTCTAGGCCGTTCTTTCAGCTCCGTTAAGATTCTTGTGAGATTATCCGAAAGCCAGGTGGCATTTGGGCCCCTCACAGAGAAAAGGAGGGCTGGGGATCCTGGGTCCTGAGGCAAGGGGGGACTGGACGCCCCACGGGACTCGTGGGCCTGAGAGGAAGGGAGGCTGGGGGCCCCGCGGGAAATGGCGGCGGTGGAAACCCAAACCCCTCGATCCCTAGAATAGAACGGGCCTGGGATCTCAGAATGCCGAGTTCGGGGGCGGGGGCTGGGGGCTGAGAATCCCGGGTCTTGGGAGAACATAGGTTTGAACCCGGCCTCCCAAGTGTGCGGGGGGGGTGGGGGGGGGTCCTCTGGACAGGACTCCGGGATGCCGAGGTTGGCGGGTCCTGGGTTGCGGATCTCCTCTGCCTTCAGGGAGCAGGTGTCTGGGTCGGAGAGTTGCAGCTGTGGAAACTGAGGCGCGGTGAAACCCACAGGCTCGATAGGGACACACCGGCTGTGGAGGTCACGGTCTTCTGTGGCGCAGAAGTGTCCAAACTTGCCAGAGGGTCCCTGCAGTCTCATTCTGGGAGGCTGAAAAGTCCCCTCTTCTGTGTCAAATCACAGATCCTGAGCCGCTCTGCCAGCCCTCTCCCAAGGACGCCATGGGGACCCGTGCAGTCCAGTGTTTGCTGTTCCTCCTCCTCCTGGGAGCCCCCTTCTTGGCCTGTGAGAACGGGGTGGGGGGAGAGCTGGCTCACAGAGGGTGGATCTCTGGTGAAGGAGGGCTGACGGGCCCCCCCAGAGAAGGGCAGGCGCTCACCTTGGTCTCCCCTTCTCCCCAGCGGTGCAGAACTTGAAGTGTCACAAGGGCGTGTCCACCAGTATAGAAAAGGACCCGAGCAGCGTGTTTAACTGGACCACGGAGGAGGTGGAGAGTTGTGAGAGCGGGTCCTTCTGCCAGGAATCCCTTCTGATGGTTAAAGCAGGTAAAATGTGAAAGGGCGTGAGGAGGGGTATGTCTGGGTCAGTGCTGTCGCCCCTCCCCCCTCCCCCCTCCCTCAGGCCCACCGTCCCCCTTCTTTCCCCGCCCTGTCTCCTAACAGGGACCAAGACAGCAGTTTTGGCCACCAAGGGCTGCACCTCGGATGGCACGCAGGCGGTGACATATGTCCAGCACTCCCCACCCCCAGGCATTGTCACAGTGTCCTACACCAGCTACTGTGAAGATTCCTTCTGCAACAACAGAAAGGACCTCCAGGAGCTTTGGAGGCCGGAAGAGACCCAGGAAGCCTCCAGAGGTGAGAGATGGGGACTCAGTTTTCTCTGAGAAGCCCCTGAAAAGATCGGACGCCTCCTTTCTAGGGTTCTTACTTGGCCCAGGCCCTTGGGGGGGCCACACACAAAAGAACCTCAGACCTTCTTTCTGCCCAGCTTTTTCTAAACAGGTACCTTGGGGTCTAGACACTGCATGGAGCACTGGGATGTCAGTGAGGGCTGGGGTATGAGCTGGCTTTTGTGTTTATTTAATTTTTTTTAACGTTTATTTTTGAGAGACAGAGAGACAGAGTGTGAGCGGGGGAGGGGCAGAGAGAGAGGAACACACAGAATCCCAAGCAGACTCCAGGCTCTGAGCTGTCAGCACAGAGCCTGACCCGAGACTCCAACTCATGAGCCGTGAGATCATGACCTGAGCTGAAGTCGAACACTTAACCAACTGGGCCACCGAGGCGCCCCATGGCTTTTGTATTTTTATTAAGCAATGAAGTGTCGCGTGGAGGTTTCTGAGCAGGGCAGTGTGGGCTAATCAGTCTGGCAGTTACTGCTTCCCCAGTCCCCCGGTGTGGCCAGGGGCGTAGAGCAATCTGGTGCTCACTTCCTTCCTGCCCTCCCTGTTTAATCCTGTTTAATGTGCTCTGACTCTGACGGAGGGCGGAGGGGGGGGGATTCAAAATGCTTAAGCATAGCATAGATATGGTACTGGCCCAGCCCTCCTGTGCCTACCAACTGAAGGCCAACTCTGGCCAGCCCTGCAGGGCCTCCCAGGCCCAAAATCCACCCATGCGGCTCCCGCCTCCAGGCCTTTGTCCTCACTGGTTCCTTTGCTACCACACCCATCCCCCACTTTCACGCAGCTAACCTCTGTTCACCCTTCACCTCTACTGAGAGATCTGCTCGGTGAAAATACTCAGCAAATTCTTCCAGAGAGTTAGGCTCTCCTCCATTCCTTTGTCATCATACCTTGGATGCAGGGCCTACGGAGATGCATTATAATCCCTGACACGTCCTTCTCCTTCTAGACCAGGGTCCTGGATGGCAGGCATCGTGTCCTTTTCGTTTCTGTCTCCACACCCAAGCACACAGTTTGGAAGTCATGTTGGACGGGTTCTGACAGCACAGAAAATCAGCTGGAGCAGCACAGCGTGGGGGGCGGCGGGTGGGGGGAGGTTGCGGTGACAGGCCAGGACTGCTGCGGTGTCTGCAGCAGACTTGGGAAAGGGAGGGAAGCAAGAAGAGACAAGTCCAGAGGCTGGACACACTCCGATTGTCCCTATGTTTCCCCCTCCAGCTCCCAATACATCAGGGGTACCCCTCTACTGCCCCACCTGTGTGGCTTTGGGGACCTGCCTGACTGCGCCTCCTCTTCTCTGCCCCAATGGTACAATCCAGTGCTATGAAGGAAAACTTCAGATCAACGGAGGTAAGCTGCAGTTCTGGTGGCTGGAGAGGCTGGAAAACCAGACGTGAGTGCATCCCGAGAGGTTCTGATATTCAGGGTTCTAGGAATGAGGGAGGGCTGATTCCTCTCTGATTTTCTAAAACATCTGTGTTTCCCCACCCTTTCTTGTTCCACAGGAGGCATCGACTCTGTTCTGGAGATCAAAGGTTGTACATCGGTCACCAGTTGCGGACTGATGGCTGGGTTCTTTACCATAGGACCCATGTGGGTGAAGGAGGTCTGTCCGCACCAGTCTCTCCCTGAACCCCGGAAGGTTGAAAATGGGGCCACCTGGCTTCCTGTTTCAGTTTGGAGGTTAGGGCTGCTGCTGCTGCTGTTACTGCAATAACTTGTCCGTTGCTCCCAAGGACATGCTTCTGGTCCTGGGTTCCAGGACACCTCTTTTGACTGGGAGCCTTCTGACGGCTGGTCGTCCACAAGCTGAGATTTGAAGAAAGGAAGCGTTCTTGTGGTTGTATTTTATATTTCTAATAAAGTCTCTACTGCGATTTATGTGTAACCTGAGACTAGAAGTGGAATTTTAGGGCTGAATGTGCCCTTAAAATCCATCGTCTCCAACCATTTTGCAGAAAAGGAGGCAGAGAGCTGGAAAACTTTCATGCGTTTCTCACATGGATGTAGTGATGGGCAGAGCAAGACCAGAACTTTGATACTTTGACCTCAGGTCTGGTTTTGCTTTTGCTTTATTGGTCACCTTCTCTTGGTGGCCGGGCAAGAGGTCAGCATCAGCCTCCTCCAGAGCACTCCTGGCCCCCTACTAGCCACAGTTGGCCTTTTTGGTTCTAACATTTCCCTGGAAGGTATAGCAGAATTTGAAAAATCAGACTCCAAATTCTTCCATTATACAATGGGCCCTCTCTCCTTTGTCCTGTCTCTTGTCCCTTTAGGTCGTCTCTGCCCTTCTCTGCCTCTGTCCTATGTTCTGAGTGGACGGAGGGACCACAGGAGGCAGCTGGGGCCCAGCAGGGTATGAGGACTGGGCTCCTGGGAATCCTGGGGGTAAGATTTGTTTTTAGCTTCTCGTGCTTGTTTATTTATTACTCAAGAACACATAAAACCCATCTTATTATAAAAGACTCCAATGACATAGTAGCTTAAAGAGAAAAGTAAAAGGTGGGGTGAGGGTAAGGAGGAACAGATATTTATTGATTTATTTAAATAGCTTTATCGAGATTTAATTGACAGTCAATTGCACCAAGGGTGGAAGGAGCCTTCATGCAAACAATTGACCCCTCCCACAAAGGACAAGGGAGTTTGACCATAGTATAGGCCAGCCAAGATCTTTCTAGAAAGTTCTCTAGTTCTAAACCAACTCTTTTTGAATTAGAACCCCACTCCATCTAATTCTTTATCTTTGTCCCTGGGCCTCCAGTTTCCCTTAGTGTCAGTTTGGCAGTTTGCAGGAGAAAGCACAAAATTTGTTAATGAGGGGACTTAAGAGTTTCTGAAACAATAAGCATTCAGAGCCATGGCTGGTAAATGCCATCTAGGACCAAAAAAAAAAAAAATATATATATATATACACACACATATATATAACAAATAAACAAAAAAAGCCAAGGAGATGTCTCCCATAGGACAATGGCTTTCTGGTGGCACCAAAGACAGTTACAGGAGAAATTCCTGAGTGAGTAGAAGAATGACACAATTTTCTAAAAGTTGGCCCGTGGATTATTCTGGTATTTTGAAAATTATATGTATCATATGACAAAGAACTTCAGGCAGCATAGGCAAATTTCTCAGGGCACAAACCAAAGTGCACAAACTTTCCAATAATATATTTATGTAAATATACATAATATAAAAATATTCCAATATATTATTTTTTTGATACCTTTGTTTATAACAATCCCTTATCCAACCCAATGGTAAGCAGAAACTTAACCAGTGTGGGGTTTTTAAAAATATTTTCATGATTATGTTTATTTTGAGAGGGAGAGACAGAGCACAAGTGGGGGAGGGGCAGGGACACAGGGAGACAAAGAATCTGAAGCAGGCTCTGAGCTATCAGCACAGAGCCCAACATGGGGCTCAAACCCACGGATCATGAGATCATGACCTGAGCCGAAGTCAGACATTCAAATGAGCCATCCAGGCGCCCCAAAACTTAACCAGTTTGAATAAACTCAGGCATCTCAGGGTTTTTGCCAGTCACTTCGAATTTCAGCTCAGTCAATTCAGGGCTTTTCTCCCTTTCCAACCTCCTCACCCAGGGCTTGGCTACAGGCCTGGTGGGAAGGAGGCGACAGTCTATGTTGGGAGCTATTTGAACTCACCAGTAGAGAGAAAATTCCTGGTGAGGGTACGGCAAGTTTGCATGGTCTCTTGCCCCCAGACAGCTCCCAAAATCTACCCTCTTGAAACTTTCATTTCTGCTTAGGCACCAAACCTCAGCGTGCTTTGCTGATTAGTGTCAGGAGCCGCCTGTCCCTGAGGTGTGATTGCACCTAGTCAGGGATAAAATGAGTAAGCTAGATACATCTTAATGCAACATATAATTTCCCCCTAAGCAATTAACTGATAACTGACTACCTTCTGGGCCTGAACCCCTTTGTAAAAGCCACTACTGCAATACAATGTATCAATCATCTTTGGGATTGTGAGAGCAGGCATTAAATCTCCTGAAAAACTGTTTTTCTGGGAACTTTCTCTTAGAGTTATAAACAGCCCAATGATCCTTACTCATAAAAACCTGACCTTTACTAAACAATGCTGTTTGCCTCTTGGTTAAAGGTCGCTTCCTTAAGGCTAGACCTGAAGTTCTGCAAAAATACCTATGACACCATGAGTGCCTGTAGCTGTTTTTTATGACAATCATTACTACTAGAATTTTAACTTCTGCAGAACCCATGTCCTGGAAAATTATAAAACTTATCTATGAGAAATCACTTACTGCTCTTTCTGGTCCTTGTACCTTTTGCCATAAATAAAGTTTGAGAACCAGACAGGGCAGAGATGCGAGAGATGCCTGCAAGAATGGTAGAGACGCCTGCCAGGTGGGCAGGGGTGCCCGTCTGGTGACCAGAACAAAACTCAAGGCTCTCTCACTCTGTCTTGCCGACACCATCCTCCTTCAGGGGAACCCTGGACCCGCTGGAGCTGGACTCCGGCAGGTCTAGTTTTTGCCTCCCTGCTGCTCACGTCCAAGTTCTTGTGGATGCCTGACAGCTGGCTTCCATTCCTGTTGGTGCCCACCGGGAACCTCCCAACCTGTCTGGGCACTGATGGGCCTCCACGCGGGTCCCCTCGGCTCTGTTATCCCCTAGACCTCCATTGGGGCCTCTCCCAACAGCTCTCAAGTCCTACTGTGGAGCGTCAGGAGCATAAAAAACTTTTGGAGTGGTAGATGTGTTCCTAACCTTGACCGTGATGATAGTAAAGCTTCTCAGCGTATACAGAGGTCAAATCTCATCAAGTGGCCTGCTCTAAATATATGCAATATACTGTATGTCAATCACATCTCCGTAAAGGTGTAAAAAAAAAAAAAGCACAAACCATAACCCAGTAATGGTTTGTTTTTCAGTTCTTCCTTAAATCACCATTTCTTGACAAGTTAGAGATGGAGGAGCCAGCTGCCATACCAAGAAAGTTAGCATTGCGTCTGGTGGTCTGCCAGATTCCGGTCCATCCTGTTCATTCCCACTGTCCCCAGTAAATCAACTGGCTTCTTGTCAACACAGTGAAATCTCCTGGTCTTTGACAGACGTTCGCGTGCACGTCTCTGCTCTCAGAGCGGCGGCCTCGGGAAGCTACGACGGCTCGCTCACCTAGTGAAGGGCTCCCTTCTATGGGCCAGCAGGCCTTTCTGGCGTCCATTTCTCCTTCACCTTCCAACGAACACGTGGAACACTTCCTAATGTCTCGATATTTCTTGGTGCTGTCCCAGAATTGAAGGTCGTCCATGTTCTTCCACGTCCTAGGCCAAAACCATACTCTCAGTCTGTTTTTAGCCTGAGAACGTGAAGTCTCAGTGTTTTGCTTCTATGTCTTCAGCACCTTGTTGTCAGCATCAACCAATCCCCTTTAAAAGTCTCTTCACCGGGGTGCCTGGGTGGCTCAGTCCGTTCAATGCGATTTTGGTTCAGGTCATTATCTCGTGGTTCATGAGTTTGAGCCCCATATCAGGCTCTCTGCTGTCAGAGTGAAGCCCACTTCAGATTCTCTGTCTCCCTCTCTCTGCCCCTCCCCTGTTCTCATGTATGCATACTCTCTATCTCTCAAAAATAAACATTAAAGAAAAAATTTTAATAAAAATAAAAGTCCCTTCATTAGTTTATAACTTCACCCTTGTCCACTGCCTTCCTCCCCATTCTTTCTGTTACTAGTCAGTACCTGGCTCTCATTCCTTAACCAACTCACCTCTAATGACCTTTTCCTTTCTGTCCTTCTTCTCACTGTCACAATTCCACTGAATATACTGTACCATGGAATACTACTTGGCAATGAGAAAGAACGAAATCCTGCCATTTGCAGCAATGTGGATGGAACTGGAAGGTGTTCTGCTGAGTGAAATAAGTCAGTCAGAGAAGAACTGATATCATATGCTTTCATTCATGTGTGGATCTTGAGAAACTTAACAGAAGACCATGGGGGAGGGGAAGGGGGAAAATAGTCACAAACAGAGAGGGAGGGAGGCAAACCATAAGAGACTCTTAAACACAGAGAACAAACCGAGGGGGTATGGGGGGAGAGAGGGGAAAATGGGTGATGGGCATGGGGCATGGAGGAGGGCACTTGCTGGGATGGGCACTGGGTGTTGTACGGAAGTGATAAACTACGGGAATCTACTCCCAAAACCAAGAGCACACTTTACACACTGGATGTTAGCCAATATGACAATAAATTATATTTAAAAAAGTAAAAATAAAAAAATAAAGATGAAAGGGGCTATTAAAGTAAAAAAGAATAGAAAAGAAAATACCGTATCAACCTTGAAATGTCAATTAAATGCCTCCCACATTTAACAACTATAATATATGGGAAGAGAGTAGTAGACTCTGTTTGGTGGTAAAATTTCTACATTACACTTGATATGGCAAAATTCTGATTCTGAAGAGATTGTGAAGGGGCGCCTGGGCGGCTCAGTCGGTTAAGCATCTGGCTTCAGCTCAGGTCATGATCTCACGGTTCATGGGTTTGAGCCCCGCGTCAGGCTCTGTGCTGACAGCTCAGAGCCTGGAGCCTGCTTCAGATTCTGTATCTCCCTCTCTCTCTGACCCTCCCCTGCTCACACTCTCTCTGTCTTTCAAAAATAAATAAAAAACATTAAAAATGTTTTTAAAAGAGATTGTGAAAAGTTAAATATGAATAGTATACTCCCTTGAGCAATTACTAGAAATACCACAAAGGCCAATTATTAAAGACCAATTATTATAAAAGACCAGTAAGTTAAAATTATGAGGCCTATTATTAAAAGATCAATAATCAGAATAGATTAAAAACATGAACCAACCATAAACCGTCTACAAGAAATCATTACAAATACAACGATACAGGTAGGAGAGAAGTAAAATGATAAAATGATACATTTTTGCTCCTACCTCAAATGGAGTAACAGGGACTAGATTTATCTTCCTACATGAAACCACCAAAAAGCAGAGAAAATACATGAAGTAACAATTTTCTTTAAAAAAATTTTAATGTTTATTTGAGAGAGAGAGAGAGAAATGGAGACACAGAATGTGAAGCAGGCTCCAGGGTCTGAGCTGTCAGCACAGAGCCCGACGCGGGGCTTGAACCCATGAAACATGAGATCATGACCTGAGCCGAAGCCAGACGCTTCACTGACTGAGCCACCCAGGCACCCCTAGACTTGACCACATTTCAAGTGCTCAATATCTGTAGTTAACTAGTGGCTACCACAATGGACAACAAAGGTCTAAGCAATAAGAAATATCTATTCAAATCCATTGCCCAGTCTTTACTGTGGTGCTTGTTTTATTTTTTAATGTTTATTTATTTTTGAGAGAGAGAGGGACAGAGCACTAGTGGGAGAGGGGCAGAGAGAGAGGGAGACACAGAATCTGAAGCAGGCTCCAGGCTCTGAGCTGTCAGCACAGAGCCCGACACAGGGCTCGAACCCGTGGAACACAAGATCATGACCTGAGCAGAAGTTGAGCACTGAACCGACTGAGCCACCCAGGCGCCCCTGATCCAGCCATTCAATGCCTAGGTACTCACCCAGGAGAAATAACAACATGTGTCCATAAAAAGACTTCTACACAATGTTCATTACAGCTTAGTTTGTAATAGCCACAACCTAGACACAACCCAAATGTCAAGAAGTGAATGGATAAATGGATTGTAGTTTATCTTTAAGTGGAATATTACTCAGCAGTAAAAAGGAATGAACTATTTCCTTGCAACAAGTTTATGAAGATGTAATTCCCACAAGACATAACTCACTCATTTGAAGTACACAACTCAATGGTTTTTAGTATATTTGGAGTTGTGCAACCATTACCACTACCTAATTCTAGCACATGTTCATCAACCCAGAAGGAAATCTGTACCCACCAGCAGTCATCCTCACATCCCCAACTCCCAGCGACCATGAAAACCTATGTGTACATTGCCTATCAATAGACTCATACCATGTGTGGCCTTGTGTGACTATAATTTTGAGTTAATGTTTATATGCGGAGATGGGGGTGAAAGGGTTAAATTGTATCCCCTCAAAATATATGCTCAAGTTCTAACTTCTGGTACCTGTGAATGTGACCTGACAGGCACACCCCAGAGACAGTGCAGATTTGGTTCCAGACCACTGCAATAAAACGGGTATCCCCATAAAATATGTGAAATGAATTTTCTGGTTTCCTAGTGCATGTAAAAGTTTTGTTTCCAGTATATAGTAGTCTATTAAGTCTATAATAGCATCATGTCGAAAAAATAGAATGTATATACATTAATTTAAAAGTGATTTATTGGGGCACCTGGGTGGCTCAGTCAGGTAAGTGTCTGACTACCTGATCAGCTCAGGTCATGATCTCATGGTTTGTGAGTTTGAGCCCCACGTTGGGCTCCATGCTGACAGTATGAAGCCTGCTTGGAATTCTGTCTCTATCTGTGTCTCTGTTTCTCTGCCCCTCCCCTGCTCTCTCTCTCTGTCTACCAAAAATATATAAATAAACCTAAGAAAAGTTTTTAAAAAGTTATTTATTGCTGGGGCACCTGGGTGCCTCAGTTGGTTAAGCATCTGACTCTTGATTTCATGATCTCACGGTTTGTGAGTCTGAGCCCTGCATCAGCCTCCTCACTGGCAGCAGGGAGCCTGCTTGGGATTTTCTCTCTTTCTCTCTCTCTCTCTCTGTGTCTCTCTGCCCCTCCCCCACTCTCCCTGTCTAAAATAAATAAATACACTTGAAAACATTATTTATTGCTAAAAAATGCTAACCATCATTTGAGCTTTTAGCAAGTTGTAATTACTGATCACAGCTTCTCCCACCAAATAGGATAATAATGAAAATGTCTGAAATATTGTGAGAATTACCAACATGTGACACAGAGACATGAAGCTGAGCAAACGCTGTTGGAGAAATGGTGCTGATAAACTTGCTCAGTGCAAGGCTGTCACAAACATTCCACTTGTAAGACAAAAAGAAAAACAAAGCACAGTATCTGTAAAATGCAATAAAACAAAGCACAAAAAGTGAGTCATCCCCTAGTTGTTACATTTTCTTGCTGTATCGAATCTTTTATTAATATACAACATCTCGTAAACTTTTGATTTAATGTCTACTTTGTCTGATAGTATAGCCACCTCCACCATCTGCTTTTTGTTACAATTTGGGTTTTAAAATTTTTTTTAATGTTTATTTATTTTTGAGAGAGAGAGAAAGAGAGCAAGCAAGCTGGGGAGGGGCAGAGAGGAAGACACAGAATCTAAAACAGGCTCCAGGCTCTGAGCCATCAGTACAGAGCCCGATGCAGGGCTCCAACTCACAAACCACGAGATCATGGCATGAGCCAAAGTCAAACGTTTAACTGACTAAGCCACCCAGGCGCCCCTCCCTCTTGGTTAAAATTTGTATGGAGTATCTCTTTCCATCCTTTCTGCCCATCGCTATCTTTTGATTGGCATTCACACTTAAAGCAATTACTGATGAGGGGGGACATACTTCTGTCACTGTGCTACTTGTTTTCTATATGCATTACACTTTTGGTCCTCATTTCCTTAACTACTGTCCTTCTTTTGTGTTCAGCTGATTTTTTTGTAGTAAAATGTTTAAATTCCTTTCTCATTTCCTTTTGTGTGTATTCTATAGTTATTTTTTCATGGTAACCACAGGGATTACGTTTAACACCCTATAACACGCTAATGTGAATTTATACTAGCTTAATTTCAACTACATACACAACATTTGTAGCTCCATCCCCACCCCTGTAGGTTGCTGATATCACAAAACTATATCTTTATACATTGTGTGCCTCCCCAAAATAAACTAATAATTCTTTTAAATACATTCATATCTTAAATTAGGCAGAATCAAGATTGAGAGTTACAAAGTTACAGTAATACTAACTTTTACATTAATATTTTTTTCTTTATTTTGTAAAAAGTCTGCTTATTTATTTTGAGAGAGAGAAAAAGAGAGAGAGAAAGAGAGACAGCACAAGCAGAGGAGGGATAGAGAAAGTGAGAAAGAATCCCAAGCAGGCTCCACACTGTCAGTACAGAGCCCGTCACGGGGCTCAAACCCATGAACTGTGAGATCGTGACCTGAGCCAAAACCAATAATCAGATGCTTAACCAACTGACCTACCCAGGCATCACAATAGTTTTTTTTTCTTTAATTGTAGTAGTTTCTTAAATCATGTAGAAAACAAAAGTGCCGTTATAAACCATTGTTACAATAACACTAGCTTTTATAACTGCTCATGTATTTACCTTTATTGAGATCTTTCTTTCTTTCTGCGGCTTTGAGTTACTGTCTAGTGGCCTTCCATTTCACCTTGCAAAACTCCCTTGAGCATTTCTGGCAGAGCAGGTCTGATTCTGGATATAGGATTCTTGTCTTTCAGCACTTTGAATATATTGGCTCTCTCTCTTCTGGCCACCAATGTTTCTGGTGAGAGATCTGCTGGTAATGTTATTGAGGATTCTCTGCATTGGTGATCTGCTTCTCTGGGTGCTTTCAAGATTTTCTCATGAAGCCTTTGACTTCTGAACATGTGGCTATACTGTGTCTCAGTGTGGGGCTCTTTGAGTCCATTTTATGTGGAGTTTTTGAGCATCTGGGATATTTAACTTCATGTCTTTCATCAGATTTTGGAAAGTTTTCAGCCACAACTTGGAAACAACCCAAATTTCCATCAATATTTCTTCATATATTCTTACTTTCTGTCTCTCTCCTCCTTTTGGGACTCCCGCAATATGTGTATTGATTCACCTGCTGGTATCCCCTTCGGTTCTGTTTACTTTTCTTCAACTTTTTTTTTTTTTCTCTTCCTGTCTCAGGCTTGAAAATTTCCATTATCCTACACTCAAGTTCATTGGTTCTTTCTTCTGCCTGCTCACATCTGTCTTTGAATCCCTCTACTGAGTTTCTCATTTCAAGTTACTGTAACTTTTGCTGCCGAATTTCTTTCTGGTTTCTTTTTAGGTTTTCTATCTCTCTATCGATATTTTTATCTTGTTCCCATGCTACCTTCCTGACTTCCCCCACATCCTCCTTTAATTCCTGCTTTAATTAGCATCTCTAAGGCAGTTAAAGTCTTTGTCTACCATATCTGCCATTAGATCTTTTATGAAGACTGTTTCTGTTTATTTTTTCTCATCTGAGTACCACATTATCATGGTTTTTTGGTTTTTGGGGTTTTTGGGTATGCCCTGTGATTTTGTTGTTGTTGTTCAACACGGGACATTTGAATCTAATAAGGTGGTAACTCTGGATATCAAATTCTCCCCTTTCCTAGGGTTTGTTGTTTTTATTGTTTTTGTTTATTATTTTTTTAATTGTTATTTTTTAAACTGTTGTAGACTGTCTCTATGCCGAGGGTCAGGCTGAGGTGTAAACTTTAGGTCATCTTAAGTCTTTTCTGAGGCTTTCCTTAGGCATGCACAGTCACTTTCTAATATTCACCATATATACGTAGTTGTTTTTTGAATATCCTAGTCTTTTCTAAATGTTTATTTTGAGGGAGGGAGAGCAGGAACAGGGGAGGGGCAGAGAGACAGAGAAAGAGAGAGAGAGAGAGAGAGAGGGAGGGAGAGAATCCCAAGCAGGCTCCACACCGTCAGCTCAGAGCCCGATGGGGGGCCTGAACCCACAAACCCTGAGATCATGACCTGAGCCAAAACCAAGAGTCAAACACTTAACCAGCTGAGCCACACAGGTGCCCCTGAATATCCTAGTCTTTAACGTCTAGCTCTCAAAGGGGAAAAAGTGAAAATGAAGGGAGGAGAAAAGGTGTCAGCCCTTCACACCCCCCCGAAGTCACTTCAGCGGGAGAGACAGGAGCTTGCAACAGAAGGAGGAGGGGCCACAACCACGACTGCGCACCTCTGTCTGCACGGCTGTGAGCAGCAGCCGCAAGCCGCGGTCAGAGCGCGGACCCCCAGTGTTTGGAGAACAGAGTCCTCACTGCCCACACTGGCTCCCACGGCTGCATACAAGTCACTCCAGAAACCCACGCACAACAGCCTGTCACATGGCTGGGAGTGGTGGCGGGGTAGCTGCGACCCTGCTAAGCATGAACACTGATCAAACTCCACGACCAGGTGACCCTCCAAGCCCGTGCCCTGGAAGTTGAAAGCCTTCAACGGAGTCTGCAGAGTTCCAAGATAGTTGTATCAGACAGATTCCACCAGCGCAATTGTAGTCTAGGTGGAGGGACAGGGTCCTGGTGCCTCCTATTCCTCCACCTTCCCATCGTTCTGCATATATTTTTTAAATTTTTATTTATTTTTTAATGTTTATTCATTCTCATGAGAGAGACAGAACATGAGCGGGGGGGTGGGGCAGACACAGGGAGGAAGACACAGAATCTGAAACAGGCTCCAGGGTCTGAGCTCGAACTTGGGAACGGTGAGATCATAACCTGAGCAGAAATATGACGCCACCTAGGTGCCCCTTATTTATTTGAGAGAAAGAGGGAGCCTGAGCATGTGCGCAGGGGGAGGGGCAGAGAGAGAGAATCCCAAGCCAGCTCAGTGCTGTCGGCTGGAGCCTGAGGTGGGGCTCGATCTCATAAACCACAGGATCATGACCTGAGCCCAAACCAAGAGTCGGCCACTTAACTAGCTGAGCCACCCAAGCATCCCTGTTTGTCATATTTTTGTAATCTTAGCTCAACAGTTCTAACGATCAAGTTAAAGGGCATTTGTGGGGCAAAGGAATGTGTTAAGTGACACCAAATGTATACAGTCAACAAAATCCAGACTCTGGGAACTCTGTAAGACAATGACCTGACTTTATAAAAAATTATGTTTAGAGGAAAAAAAAAAAAAAGATCGGAAGCTATAACTTACAAGAGACTTAAACACACAAAACCAAGCACAGTGTGTGGACCTCACTTGGAGCCTGACTTTAAAAACCAGGAAAAATATTTTTAGGAGACTGAAAAGGAAATCTATTCACTGACTGGCTATTTAACGATATTAGATGTGAGACCTGAAACCTCGTATTTCAACATGACAATAGTTCGCTCCCCGAAGTCTTGCCTAGAAGGAAGAGGCTGTGAAAGCTCACTTACCAGACAACAGCTTGCTTATCAAGAGTGTTTCAAGACCCCCATTTTGTTGTGCTCACTAATCCTAAACAGTTTTTTTTTTAAGTTTATTTATTTATTTTGAGAGAGAGAGGAAAACACTAGTGGGGGAGGGGCAGAGAGAGGGACAGACAGAATCCCAAGCAGGTTCAGAGCCATTAGCACAGAGCCCGGCGCGGGGCTCAAACCATGAGATCATGACCTTAGTGGAGATCAAGACGCGTAACCGAATGAGCCACGCAGGCGCCCCTAATCCTGAACTATTCTGTCACGGTCCTTGCTTAATCCTAACCAGTTTCTTGCTGTGAAGAGTCTGCCTCAAACAGCCTTACTTGATTTTCCTTCTGTGGCACCACTGAGACTCTGGTGGCATCTCCGAGAGGGCCAACTGTCAACAGGTATAATAAATTTTTTTGGTGCCATGTTTAGTTTAAAAAGGGGAAGTTTACCTCCTTGGAGGCATACACTGAAGGATTTACATATTTAATGAAAATAAGACCCAGACCTGCCTCAATACATATGGGACAGAGAGTGGGTGAGGCACGGAGAAAATGAAATTCACCATAAGGTGGTAACTACTGACGCCTGACGGTAGCTACATGGGGTCCCTACACTACTTTTGTCTACTTGTGTACATGTGTGAAATTGTCCGTAATAAAGGTTTTTTTTCAGTGCACTACTCAGACCACAGCATTGGAGTTATGTTAAATCATCTTCTCTTCCTCTCCTATGCTATATCCAATCCATTAGCATATCCCACAGATATTCAAAATTCCTCTTGAATCTGACCATTTCTCATCGCCTCTGCTTCCCCGCCCCAGCACCACATTTCCCACCTTGATTATTACCATAGCCAACGGTCTCCGTGCCTCAGCCGTTGCCCTCCCCCAACCCCACTCTGTCCTCAGCACAGCAGCTAGAGTGATCCTTTTAAGAAATAAGTCTAAAACCTCTTCTCTGGGGCACCTGGATGGCTCAGTTAAGCATCAGGCTTCAGATCATGATCTTGTAGTTCACAAGTCTGAGCCCCCACATGGGGCTCTGTGCTGACAGCTCAGAGCCTGGATCCTGCTTCGAATTCTGTGTCTCCCTCTCTCTCTGCCCCTCCCCCATGCTCGCTCGCTCTCAAAAATAAATAAACATTAAATCAATTTTTAAAACCTCTTCCCAAAAAAAAATAAAAAATAAAAAAATAAAACCTCTTCTCAAAACCTTGCAATGGCTCTCCCTCTCACTCAGAGTCAAAGTCAAAGTTCTTACAATGTCCTACAAGGGCCTACACTCTCTGCCCCCCCCCCCCATTCTCTCTGACTTCATCTCCTAAGTCACATCCTTTGGGGCACTCCAGTCACACTGGCCGCCTTCTTGTTCCTCCAATGCGCCAGGCATGCTCCCACCTCAGGACATTTGTGCTTACTGCTCCTTCTGGTCTACGATGCCACCTCTTTCGGGTCTTTACACAAATGTCCCCTTCTCAATGAGGCCTTTTCTGACCCCCCTCCCTGCTATTTAAAGTTACAACCGTCCTCTCTCCCCACGCAGACATTCCCTCTTCCCCATCTTTTCCCCTTTGGTACTTACTGCCATCATGGATCATACTTGTTTATAGTTCGTCTCGCTCCTTAAAACAAGCCCCACAAGGGCATGGATTTCTGTCTGTTCTGTTCCCTCCTGTAGCCCCATGAACAGAAAGTGTCTAGAACAGAATAAGTGCCCAGTAAATATTCAATGACTTTGGTCACTAGTGTCTTCTATACAGTGTCCTCGGCCACTGCCCTCTTCCTCCAGGGTTAAAACTTAGGTGTTAGGTCCCAATGGGATAATTAGGAAAGAAAGTCTTGATTTGTTTTATTGTTTATTTTTGAGAGAGAAAGAGAAAGAGAGAGTGCGAGAACAGTGGGGGAGGGGCAGGGGGGAAGAGGATCCTAAGCTGGCTCTGTGCAGACAGCACAGAGCCCAATGTGGGGCTTGAAGCCACAAACTGTGAGATCATGACCTGAGCCAAAGTCAGACACTTAACCGACTCAGCCCCCTAGGCATCCCGAGAGTCTTGACTTAAAACAAAAAAATTATCCTAAGGGAAGAGAGGTAGGGTCCTGGCCCAAGAGTCTATGTAAATAATACTCTTTGGAGCTAGAGGCTGTGAAGAATGCCGCTGGGGTCAGGGTCCCCAGTGGATCCAGCCCCTTGCACGACAGCATCCCCCGTAAATCATCTGGTGCGCTGGGAGACCGGAAGAGAATGTGCACTCTCTCTTCCCAGGAACCCACGAAAGGCAAACTGAACAATAATTACTTTGGCAGCGTTACAAACAAGGGAAGGCAATAGGCAGGAATGAGCAAGCCTCGTTCGAGACGAACTTTTAAAGCAGTGTTTGATTCCCAGGCATGTCTTACGACAATGGCTCCAATGTCTGGCTCTTTTTAAAATACCGCAATACTTAACATCACGGAATCGGAACTACCAGTACGCACTTCGGAACAACCGTTTGGCAGGACCGACCTACCAGGCGGTACCTGTGTGCGCCTTGTGGGCTGCGGATCGCACTTCCGGTACGCACCCAAGAAGAGTGACTGCGATTGTCCGCACACGAGAATGCTCACGGCAGCTCCGTTCCGAACAGCTGAAAACTAGAAACAGCCCAAATGTCCACCCGCCAACAGACTTGGGAAGTAAATGTGGTATATGCATAAAGTGAAATGCTTCACTGCAATTTTTAAAAATAACAATACTGCCGTAGGCAACAACACCGTGGACCTTGGCGGCACAATGTTGAGTGAACGAAGCCGCAGACGGAAGCGTACATAATTGCAGGAGTCCTTTTATATACAGGTCAGGAACAAGCAAACCCAGTTCATGGTGAGAGAAATAAGAAGGTAGTTAGCTCTAGATGGCGTTGACTAAGGAAGGAGCACGAGGGAATCTTCTAGAATGTGAGAATATTCTAGGGGTGCCTGGGGGGCTGAGTGGGTTTTCCACTCTTGATTTCAGCTCAGGTCGTGATCTCGGGGTTTGTGAGCTCGAGCCCCACCTCAGGCTCCACCATGACAGTGTGTAGAGCCTGCTTCGATTCCCTCTCTCCCTCTCTCTGACCCTCCCCTGCTCGCACTTGCTCCTCTCAAAACAAATACACAAAATTAAAGAAAAGGAATATTCTGGGGACGCCTGGGTGGCTCAGTCGGTTAAGCATCCGACTGTGGCTCAGGGCATGATCTCACGGTTCGTGGGTTCGAGCCCTGCATCAGACTCTCTGCTGCTCGGAGCTTGGAGCCTGCTTCGGATTCTGTGTCTTTTTCTCTCTGCCTCTCCCCCACTCACACTCTGTGTCTCTCTCCCTCTCAAAAAATAAATAAACATTAAAAAAAAAGAATAATCTGTATCTTGACCTAGGTGGTAGTTACACACATATACACATATGTATGCACACATATACATATACCTAAATTCCTTGAGCTGTACACTTCAGCTCTAAGTTATACGCCAATTTTTAAAAGCTAAAAATTTTTAAGATTTTTAAATAAAATAGAATAAATAACTGGTATGTCAGTACTTTCAGGACCTGATACACCAGAATACAGGGCTGGCCCAGTGAACTGTTCCGTGGGGAACAGGGCCAGGCGCTAGGATTCCCTCTCTCGCCACAAGGTGGCGCTCGCCCCTCAAGTCTCCTTCTTAGTCCTGTGGGGGGGGGGGGGAATTCAGGAAATCTCCCAGGAAGAGGAGGAGCATGAGCTCTGGACACCAACAGTGTGGGGCCTGGGATAGGAATGCCACGTAATGCCCCCCGGCCGACCCCGGCCGGCCTCACGACGGAAGAGTGTAGCCCTTTCAAGGCAAAGCCTTGAATCCCAGTTCTGCCATTTCCTAGCTGTTGTGGCCTTGGGAATGTTCCTTAACGTCTCTCTGCCTCGGTTTCCTCATTTGTACAGCGGGAATAATAAGAGTGCGTACCTTGTGGCACGGTTGGTGGTGCTGCTGCTGCTCCTCTTGGTGGCGGTGGCGGGAAATGAGTTCACCCTCGCAGAACTCTGGGAACATCACCTGGCCCGGAAGAGGTCAATGTCATTCCCTGAGTTATATGAAGAGATGAAATGTCAGTAACTGATGGGGGAAGACGTGGTATCTCACTTCCCCGGGGACCAAGCAGGTGCTGGAAACCTCACTGAGCTGGAGACGAAGAGAGCCTCTTCTGGCTTCTACGGTCTCTTCTAGAACCTGGTGACCTACTCACAGCGGCCACAGCTGGTGCCGGTCCAGATCTGTGGCCCGGAGGGTTTCGTCCATCTTTCTGTAGCTCTCGAGCTCTGTATCTCAGTGTGGGAAGCAGAGTGATGGTCCCGCCCGAGATTTCTACACCCTCACCCCCCGGACCTGTGACTATAGTACCTTACAGGGCAAGAGAGACATTGTCAGTGTCATTAAGTGCCTTGCGATGTGGAAGTTACCTGGGTTACCAGGAAGGATCCAAGGTAGTCACCTGGGTCCTTATAGGAGGGAGGCAGGAAGACTAGAGTCAGAGGACTGGAAATGGGAACAGAAGCAGAAGTCAGAGTAATGTGGCCAGGAGCCATGGAACGCAGACAGACTCTGGGCGCTGGAAAGCGCAAGGAGCGGATTCTTCCCTAGAGCCCATAAGGGCCAACGGCAGGCTGCCCCAGGAGGGTCCACTCTGGCATGAAGACCTTTGGAGTTAAAAAGTAATGGAGGGGGTGCGCCTGGGTGGCTCAGTCAGTTGAGCGTCCACCTCTTTGATTTCGGCTCAGGTCATGATCTTGCGGTTCATGAGTTCGAGCCCCACATCAGGTTCTGTGCTGAAAGTGCCAGACCTGCTTGGGATTCTCTCTTTTCCTCTCTCTCTCTCTGCCCCTCCCACCCCTGTCTCTCAAAATAAATAAATAAAAACTTTAAAAAGTAAACAATGGAAACCCAGAAAAAGTTCAGGAAAAGCTCTGCAATTTGCCCTCAATGGACTAAAAAGAATTAGATCGAGACCTGCCGTAGGAAGACAGCCATGAGCATAATCACATGATGACATGAACTCGGTGTGGTGGACAGGAACTGGCTGGCAAGGCCACCCTGATCAAGGCCCTCTCTTTGTCCCATGGTTTCTGAGTGGCCCAGCAAACATTGTTGACCAAACATTACTCCTTTTCATCTTTGTGTAAATTGCATCCCTTTCCTCTGAAATCCCAGACATGTCTGCTCCCTTCTCCTCCATTCAAAAGGACACACCGAGGGGCACCTGGGTGGCTCAGTCGGTTGGGCAACTAATTTCAGCTCAAGTCATGATCTCACGGTTCATGAGTTCGAGCCCCACGTTGGGCTCTGTGCTGACAGCTCAGAACCTAGAGCCTGCTTTGGATTCTGTGTGTCTCTCTCTCTCTGCCCATGTCCCTTCTCACATTCTCTCTCTCTCTCTCAAAAATGAGTAATATTCACACACAAAAAAGGACACATTGATCTCATTTTTGCCTGAGTGTCTGGAATCTCCACATCTGTGTGGACTTCCCATACGTCCACCTGTTAAATTTGATTTTCTCCTGTTAACCTGTCTCATATCAGTTTGACTCTTAGTCCAGCTAGAAGGAGCTAGAAAGGGACAGGAATTCTTGCTCCCTGGCAAAACACAGCCTTTGACATTAGCCCTGTAAGACTATTTCAGATTCTGGACCTCCAGAACCGGAAGCTAGCTAGCTGTGTCAATGTAAGCCGCTAAGCTCGTGGTCAGCTTGTTACAGCAGCACCTGGAAACTCATACACTTGGACTTGAGTCCAAGCAATGTCTGGGCAACCTGGTGGCGTCTGTAGCTGTACATCTGGATTTCCTTCACTTATTAAAACAGGACGGGGGCGCCCGGGGGGCTCAGTCGGCTGAGTGTCCGGCTTCAGCTCAGGTCATGATCTCGCGGTTCGTGAGGTCAAGCCCCGTCTGTGTCAGGCTCTGTGCTGACAGCTCAGAGCCTGGAGCCTGCTTGGGATTCTGTGTCTCCCTCTCTCTCTCTGTCCCTCCCCTGCTGGTGCTCTCTCTCTCAAAAGTAAAAAAAAAAATTTTTAATTAAAAAAAACCAGGACCTGCAATCTCATGGTTCAGCATTCAGTGAGTACCCACGACCGCTTTGGCTGACCGTCTCCACACCCCGGGCCCCGCACTGCCAGTCCGGCCTATGTCCTTGGCCGAAATGCCCAGGTGTGCCCACTGAAGGAGCTCTACGAGAATGTTCCTAGCGCCGCGATTTGTTATTGCCAAAAGTTGGAGGTGACCCAAATGCCTGTCGGCAGCAGAATGGATAAACAAACACACTCATCATTTCATGCACAGCCACCTTGGGCCCCGAATCTGCCCTTCTCGGTGCTGGCGCCGGGGACGAGTGCCTGGAAGGCTATGACCCTTGGTAATCACCCACAGTGTCAGCAGT
Organism: Mungos mungo; assembly: GCA_004023785.1. Lineage (NCBI taxonomy): Eukaryota > Metazoa > Chordata > Mammalia > Carnivora > Herpestidae > Mungos > Mungos mungo. The sequence continues at coordinate 42,485 of PISW01008448.1, forward strand.
CAGCATTCAGGGCGCTTGTGAGCACGGGGGGAGGGAGGTGCACAGCGCTTTCCAGACGTCACCTGTTCTCATCCTCACAGCAACCCTATAAAGTCAGTGCTTTTATTATCCCCATTTTACAGAAGAGGAAACTGAGGCACAGGTCATCTAAATGAGAGGCCCAGGCATGCTCACGAGTACAGAATGGGGATTTGGACCCAAGCAGTCTGGCTCTATTGTCGGAGTAGGAGACATGGGAAGTTGCAAGTGGATGTGGCCTGGGGGCGGCAAGATCATCCCCGCCCACCCCACCCCACACACACCCCCGACAGCTGGGAAATTTGCGGAACCCTCAGGACCCAAACCACAGGAGGCCAGCGGCCTCAAGACCCCTCCTGGAAGCACTTTCTAGTCCTTGGGCTGTCCCTACAAATGGGCAGCCTTTGCAGGAGGCTGGTGGGCATAGGCCGAGGGGGCCAGAGTGGGGCTCATAACGCCCACCCCAGCTCCAGACTGGGTGATGGGCCCTTTGTTCCTGCTGGGGATGCCCTTAGGGACACAGTGACAGGCACCTCGGGGCAGGGGTAGCCAGGAGGAGCTTCCGTATTGCAAAAGCCTCACACTCGAACCAGGTTCTTGGCGCTGGGCCAGAACAGCACCCCTGAGTGGCCAGGACATACCAGAAAAATTGAGTTCTGATGGGTAAAAACACAGGGAAGTTGATGAACACTCCACACGAATCACGAGTAATGAGAAGCCTTCTAAATGCGGACGCCTGGGGTTGGGTTTGCCGCGGGAGCCGTTAAAGCTTCCCGGCCTCAAGGCAGGGGCGCTGAGGACAGGGAGGCCACTCCTGAAGGCCCAGACCCGGAGTTACTGTGAGAATGACAGCTAGGGGCGCCCGGGGGGGGGTTCCGTCGGGTGACCGTCTGACTCCGGATTTCAGCTCAGGCCACGATCTCATGGTTGGTTAGATGGATCCCCGTGGTGGGCTCTGCATGAAGCCTGCTGGGGATTCTCTCTGCCTCCCCCTCTCTGCCCCTCCCCGACTTATGCGCGCGCGCGCACACACACACGCATTCTCTCTGTCTCAAAAGAAAAAAAATGACAGTTCTGCTCTGCATGCTGTGGTGCTGGAGACGTGGGCCTGGCCTCAGGCCGTCTCTAATCTCTAATCTGCTGGTGACAGCCTGGCCGGCCTCACTTTGCCCACAGAAATTCTAGGACCATCTGGGTCCAATTATTTTTACAAGCAGCAAAAGTCCTGGGAAACTGTCTTGTGCAAGCCACTAACTATCTCTCACTTGTAAACAGGAGTTAATCATAGTTCCGGCTCTGCAGAGCCGTGTGACAATTAAGTGGCCTCCGCACGTCATGCGCACAGAACAAAGCAGGAATACAAGTTTGTGAGGCTTGAAGCTTACAAGTTGACACACGAACTACGAGGAGAGATTTTGAAATGAACACAGAAAGATCCTGGGATACATAAAACCCTCACCCGCACCTTTATTTACAAACCAATGCTCCACTGAGCTAAAGACAAAAATGAAGACCAACCTAGATGGATGTATATTTGATAGATATAGATTAATCTAGATTAAAAATCCCTGGGGCACCTGGGTGGCTCAGTCGGTTAAGCATCCGGCTTTGGCTCAGGTCATGATCTCAGGTTTCATGGGTTCGAGCCCCGCGTCGGGCTCTGTGCTGACAGCTCAGAGCCTGGAGCCTGCTTCAGATTCTGTGTCTCCCTCTCTCTCTGACCTTCCCCTGCTCGCAAGGTCTCTCTCGGTCTCTCAAAAATAAATAAAAAACATTAAAAATGTTTTTTAAATTACTTTAAAAAAAATCCCAGGGGCGGGGCACCTGGGTGGTTCAGTCAATTAAGCATCTGACTTTGGCTGAGGTCATGATCTCACAGTTGGTGAGTTTGAGCCCCACATCAGGCTCTGTGCTGACAGTGTAGAGCCTGCTTGGGATTCTCTCTCTCTCCCTCTCCCTGCCCTTCCCCTGCTCAAGCTCTCTCTCAAAATAAATAAATAAACTGTAAAAAAAATCCCAGGATGGGACGCCTGGGTGGCTCAGTCAGCTGAGCGGCTGACTTCAGCTCAGAACATGATCTAATGGTTTGTGAGTTCGAGCCCCACGTCGGGCTCTGTGCTGTCAGCGTGGAGCCCATTTTGGATCCTCTGTCTCTCTCTATCTCTGCCCCCTCCCCTGCTCTCTCTCTCTCTCTCCTTCTCAAAAGTGAGAACATTAAAAAAAAAAATCCCAGGAGTGCCTGGCTAGCTCTGTCGGTGGAGCACGTGACACTTAATCTCAGGGTTGAGAGTTCGAACCCCACAATGAGTATAGCAATCACTTTACAAAATAAAGTCTTAAAAAGAAAAAGACAAAAGCAGGTGATAAGTGACTGTAGTTAAATATCAGGGCATTCACTCATCAACCAGCAAACATGGATGCTTTCAAAGCTTCCTGCCAGCTTCCCATAGACAACCACGCCCAAGTAAGAAATGCAGACACGGCAGCCTCTTTGCTCCGCCATCCGTTCCTGCTTGGTTCCCTTCCCCCACGCAAAGCCTGCCCACCTGGAGCCCGGGGTTCCCCCCAGAGAAGCCCTGCCCAGGAGCTCCTGGGGTCCTCTCTCAAACAGCCTCCCACCTCTCCCGCCCAGGAGACTCTGAGCTGATGGCGACTTTGTAGATTGCACGGCTGGCCCCGGTCCCTCCCCGAGTAACACCGCAATTACAGGACTCTGGCTAGACCGAGTGCCTTGCTTTCCCCAACAGAACAAGGTGGACGTAACAGACTGCCAGCTTCAAGCCTCGGTGTCATGCGAGGGGCCTTGCGCGTCTCCACTTCACCTCCAGGAGGACAAGCCCAGGCCGGCCTGTTGGAAGGGGACAGATACTTGGAGTAGAACTGAGTCTCCCAGCCACCTCAGCCGAGACGAAGCTAGATCAGCGAACAGCTGCCCCCCAGATGTATGAGCGGAAGCAGCCAAGCCCAGGAGACCTCTCCAGCCAGGCCCAGATGAAGCTGGCCGCCCATGACCTTGGGAACTTAAATAAAATAAAGCGTGGGGGTGGTTTGTTACAGAGCATTCCTGTAGCAACCACGGCGACCAGAAACTTGCAGACCCTGGTCAAACCTTTAAGCTGGGCTGCTTGGATAGGAATCCGATCTCCACCATTCAACTCTTAGCTGAGTTGCCTTAAGATCCCTCATCTGTAGGGATGCCTGGAACGCTCAGCAGGTTAAGGCTCTGACTCTTGATTTCAGCTCACAGTTTGTGAGTTCAAGCCCCGCATCAGGCTCTGCACTAACCATGGAGCCTGCTTGGGACTCTCTCGCTCCCTCTTTCTGCCCCTCCCCCACTCTTGTGGGTCTCTCCTCTCTCTGTAAAATGGGATGATAGTGGTTCTTAGGCAGCAGGGCTGTTGCAGCGTTCAGAAGGCGGCCCTACCGCTCCGTGTCAGGAGGAGACAATGCCCTCGCGGAAGGGACATGCAGGCAGGGCACCGGCATAAACGCTGAGGAGATTTCAACAGAACATCAGGGGGAGAGCACTGCTATGTGGAGAAGTACGGCCGAGCAGAGGGATGGAGGACTGGGGGTGAGGGAGAAGGCAGGCTGCTCTTGATAAGGGGGTCAGGGAAGCCCGCTCGGAGGAGGGGACGTGCTGGCAGACTCTGGGAGAAGAGGGACAGGAAGCGATGCACAGCTGGAGAGGGAGAGCTTTCCAGCAGAGGGCCCGGCCTGTGCAAAGGCCAGGGGGCGGGCGGGCGGTTGGTGGGCGTGACCAAGAGGAAGGGGGCACCGAGGCAGGCGCGGAGCAGAGAGGCCAGAGGAGGCTCCTGAGCAGCCGGCAGCGATGGGATCGGGAGGAGCAAGGAGCTTGCACGACATTGTTGTGAAAGCAAAACCAGTTAATAGGTGGAAAGCGCTCAGGACAGAACCTGGGTCGTGGTGAGCGTCCAGGAAGTAACTGCCTTTCCTTTCCTATTGGCACTTGAGCCACAAAATGCAGTGTGTCCGTGCTCAGGGGTCCTGAGAGGAGACTCCCCCTAGGACGGTTGCCCCTTTCTGGAACTAAGGAGAAAGAGGCTCACTGAGGGGATCCTGATAAGACAAACACACTTCTCACTCTGATTCGGTATCGCTTGAATTCCTACAGCTAGACTGAGTCCAGGGGCGCCTGGCTGGCTTGGTCGGTAGAGCCTGTGATTCTTGATCTCAGGGTCGTGAGTTCAAGCCCCATGTTGGGCATGGATTCTACTTTTTTTTTTTATGTTTTCTAATTTTTTTTGAGAGACAGAGAGAGACAGTGTGAGCAGGGGAGGGTCAGAGAAAGAGGGGACACAGAATCTGAAGACAGGCTCCAGGCTCTAGGCTCTGACCTAGTTGTCAGCACAGAGCCCCACGCGGGGCTCCAACCCACGAACCGTGAGATCATGACGTCAGCTGAAGCCAGACACTTAGCCGACTGAGCCACCCAGGCGCCCCAGGAGTCTACTTTAAAAAGTAAATAAGGGGCTGCGGCACCTCGGTGGCTTGGTCGGTTAAGCGTCTGATTTCAGCTCACATTATGATCTCGTGGCTCATGGGTTTGAGCCCCACATCGGGTTCTGTGCTAACAGCACAGAGCCTACTTGGGATTCTCTCTCTCCCCCTCTCTCTGCCCCTCCTCCACTCATTCTCTCTTTCTCTCTCTCAAAATAAATTAATTAATTTGAAAAAAACAGAAGGTGCTCCATAACGGCTTTTAGAATGAACAGAAATGGTCTGACCCTTTCTTTTTTAAAGTCTGTACTGGCAGCATAAAAAACTGACCATCCCATGTACGACCCTCCAGTCTTGTCTCTGCAATTTCCTGGCTCCCAAGCTCCAAACTGAGTGACAGAACAAAATCCCAAGGCCAAGGTTCTTTCCCAAATGGGCCAAGGCCTATTCTGCAGCCACATCTGGTGACTCCCTCCCACGCCACGCTGCACCCTCTTCCCAGAAGAAGGCGGGCTCTCTCAGGCCTTTGTGGGTTAAGGCCCTGTTCCAACGTCACCTCCTCCAAGAAGACATCCTAGAGCCCAGGCAGAGACACTCTCGAGCGGACGCGGTGTCTGCTCCAGGACTTGGTTGAATGTCTTCCCGGCATCGGCCAGAAGAGCCAGGAGCGGACAATGCTCCTCGCAGCCACCAGAGGGCGCTCTCAAACACCAACCGGCCCTCTTGGTTTTAAAACTCCCAGGGGCTCTTCCAGGTACCAGTTAAGACACCTGCTGGGTTCAAAACCTGGGCGGGCCACTTACTCTGAGACTCTGAGCTAGTGGCATCACCTGTCCAGGCCTCTTGCTACACAGTGTCGTCAGGTGGATTAAATGGGCGGTTTCCTATAAAGCGCTTGGAAAAGCATCAGACACGTGGGACGTTCTCAGCACACGTTGCCTGCTGCATCCCTAAGGTGCTAGTTCTCAGCAGGGCACAGCAGACGCAAATTGAGCGGCTGGGGAGCGTTAGAGACTAACACAAGAGCAGAGGCTGTGAGCAGGGAACCCACAAAAGGTGCGACGAAGTCCCAGGGCTGGGAAGGAGGAGTGATGGACGGACAGAGGGAGGGATGGACGTGGTATAGCAAGCAGAGTACGTTAACTGCAGAATCTAAGCAATGGGTACAAGCCTTCACTGTAGAATTATTCCGACTCTGTCTGTTTGAAATTTGTCATTCAAAGTGTTTGGGGAAATGTAAAACTAAAAGCTGGGGAGGATGTTGAGTCAGCAAAGAAATGTGGACGGAATTGGTTAGGGAAGCCAAGAAAGAAAGAATTTCACTGGGACTTTCCACAGAAACCACAGCCCCCTTCCCTGCAGCGTTCAGGAATGAATGATGCCAACCATCAGCTCCCGAGGAAGCCCGACAGCAGGAAAAATGAGGAGAAGAAAGAGGCGAAGCAAGTGGTCCCACTTCTCAGTGGTCCTGCCATCGCGTCCTGAGATCCGTTTCACATCTGAGCTCATTTGTTGCTCATTCAACAAACATTTACTGAAACCCTCCTCCGCGCCTGGCCCTGAGCTGGGCAGTGCCAGGAACACAGCGTGGCCCTGCCCTCGGGGGACTCCGGGTCCGGGGGCAGAGACAGACTCGTTCCTCTGGCCATCTGGAGTGTCAGAACGTCCGTGGGGGATGCCCAGGGACTGTGGGGGCCCCGAGGAGGACCCGGATCCAGATGGGGTCTGAGAGGGCTTCCTGCTGGGAGGACATCTGAGCTGAGTCTTGAAGGAGGAAGAGGTGTCAGCCAGGTAGACAGAGGGGAGGACAAGGGAAAGGCATCTTGGGCACAAGGAAAAGCAGGAGGTGAGCAGACAGGCATGAAGCTCACAGTGACCCACAAGTCCAGTTTAAAAAAAAATTCTTTTAATGTTTACTTTCAAGAGAGACAGAGCACAAGTGGGGGAGGGGCAGAGAGAGAGGGAGACAGAATCTGAGGCTGGCTCCAAGCTGTCGGCAAAGAGCCGGATCGGATGTGGGGTTCAAACTCACAAACTGAGTTCATGCCCTGAGTCGGACGTTCAACCAACTGAGCCACCCAAGTGCCCTCCCTTTTTTAAAGTTTTACTTATTTAGGTAATCTCTACACCTAATGTGGGGCTTGACCTCACTACCCTGAGATCAAGAATCAAGCCAGCCAGGCACTCCTTTTTACATTTTTTTGTTAATGTTTATTTAGTTATTTTGAGACAGAGAGAGAGAGAGAGTACACGAGTGGGGAGGGGCAGGGAGAGAAGGAGAGCGAGAACCCGGAACAGGCTCTGTGCTGTCCGTGCAGAGCCGGACATGGGGCTGGACCTCACGAACCACGAGATCATGACCTGAGCTGAAACCAAGAGTGGGATGCTTAACCAACTGAGCCACCCAGGTGCCCCCCTTTTTTAATTGAAGTATAATTAACATTCAGTGTTATATTAGTTTCAGGTGTATAATATAGCGATTCAACACTTCTATACACACTCGGTGCTCATCACCTAGTTCACGCATCGCCCCCACCCCCCTCTGGAAACCACCAGTTTGTTCTCTGTATTTAAGAGGCTGTTTTTTGTCAAAGAGAGAAAATCTCAAGCGTTCTCACTACATATACAAATAATGGTTAACCATGTAAGTTGACGGACGTGTTAATTAGCTTGAATGTGGTACATTTCAAGGTACATTCATGTCAAATCATCTTTCTGTGCACCTTAAACATATACAAGTTTTAATCATCAGTTATACCTAAATAGAGCTGGGAAAACCAATCAGGCGGCTGTTGAAATAAAAATGGGCACTTTAGTGCTGCCTGTGACGGGAGCTAAAACTGGTAAACCCAGCACTTGTTTACACCAACGCCATCCGGAATCAACTTTAAAAAAAATTAACTTAAAAAATTGGGCACCTAGGTGGCTCATTCGGTTGCGGCTCAGGTCCTGATCTCACAGTTCGTGGTTTTGAGCCCCACGTCACGCTCTGCACGGATGGTGAAAGCCTGCTTAGGATTCTCTGCCCACCCCGCCCCTCCTCAACTCATGCACATGAACACACACACGCTCTCTCTCTCTCTCAAATAAATAAACTTTATAAAAAATTTTTTATTTTTTATCTCTCAAAATTTTTTATTTTTATTTCTCTCAAAACAAAAAATAAACTTAAAAAAATGTTTAAGTTTATTTATTTTTGAAAGACAGAGAGACAGAGTGTGAGTGGGGAGGAGCAGAGAGAGAGGGAGACACAGAATCTGAAGCAGGCTCCAGGCTCTGAGCTGTCAGCACAGAGCCCACCGCGGGGCTCGAACTCGCAAACTGCCAGATCATGACCTGAGCCGAAGCCGGCAACTTAACCGACTAAGCCACCCAGGCACCCCAAAATTTTTTAATGTTTATTTATTTTTGAGAGAGACAGAGTGTGAACTGGGGAGGGGCAGAGAGAAAGGGAGACACAGAATCCGAAGCAGGCTCCAAGGTGTCAGCACTGAGCCTGACCCAGGACTCAAACTCACAAGCCATGAGATCATGACCTGAGCCAAAGTCGGCCACTTAAACAATTGAGTCACCCAGGCACCCCTAAATAAATAAACTTAAAAAAATAAATAAATAACCCATCACCATCCAAGAGAAATATAATGTGAGCCACACGTATATAGTTCTAAATTTTCTAGTAACCACATTAGAAAAAGCAAAGAAACAGGTGAGATTAATCACATTTTAACCCAATGCAGCCAAAATAGTATCATTGTAGAATGTGAACAATATAAAAAGTATTAATGAAGTATGGAGGGGCAGAGGGAGAGGGAGACACAGAATGGGAAGCAGGCTCCAGGCCCTGAGCTGTCAGCACAGAGCCCGACGCGGGGGCTCGAACCCACAGACCAAGAGATCAAGAGTCCGATGCTTAACCAACTGAGCCACCCAGGTGCCCCAGCAGTCCCCTGTTAATAAACATTGAGGCTGTGCCTGGTTTTCTGCCATCGCAAACCCAGCTCGGATCAATAATCACTTGAGCAGACAGACCTCCGCCGGCCACGAGGCCCCGCCTGTAAAACGCTCCCTGGAGGAAGCCACTACCCACAGAGATGTGCATGTGTCCCTCTGAACAGCCTTTGCTTGCTGCGCTCCAAACTGACTGCCCCTCTCTTAAAACTAGGCTGTCTCTGAGTTGTTTCCATGCTTCCCAGGGAGAAGGTATTCTCATACTGCTTATGTAATTAAAATTAAATAAGCCCTCATTAAAAACACAAACTTGGGAAGGAGACAAACCAGAAAGGCCAGTTCCTGCAGAGCTTCCCTCCCGTCCGCTGTCACACCTGCCTCGTTGCCAGCCAGCCCTGCCTGATGGCGAAATCCATTTCTCAAGCAAACTCGGGCCTCGAAGACCCTGGGGAAAATGCAGGGATGGGATGATGCCATTTTGCCTCTATTGCCTTTTTTTATTATTAAAAAAATTTTTCATTTAATGCTTATTTATTTTTGAGAGAGAGACAGAGACAAAGCATGAGCAGGGGAAGGACAGAGAAAGAGCACAGAGCCTGACGTGGGGCCCGAACCCACGAACGCGAGATCATGACCAGAGCCGAAGCCGGATACTTTACCGACAGGGCCATCAGGCGCCCCTGTGTTGCTTTTCATCTGAGCTAGATCCTTCTGTTCTTCCTCCTTCTCCTCCCTCTTCTTCTCTCTCAAGCCTCTGTTCTGGTGAGCACTGGACTGAAGGCATTTTTAAGTTCAATAAAAGAAAGCTTAAGTTGTGCAGAATCTGGCCTTTTTTCACCAGAAAGAGGCAAGAAAAGCAGAGCTACGAGCTTAGAAGTAGAAATCAAAAAGCAAAACAATTCTCTATTCTTTTTTAAGTACATCAATCTCTTCCTTCCCTTTCCCTTCCCTTCCTGCACACAGGCAGGCGGGTGTCTGGAAGAGAGGTTATAGCCGGGGCTCCGAAGCGGCTGTGGGAGCCAAGTGGGATCGGTAGGGCATCGACGCGGGAGCCCGTGTGGTGGGCAGACGGCAACCACGCAAGGTTAGCTACACTCAGGGGGACCAAGCAAATAAGTAAACATATTAAGATTTCTCACTGCTGGAGGGGCGCCTGGCGGGCTCAGTCGGTTAAGCATCTGACTCTGGATGTCGACTCAGGGCATGATCTCACGGTTCATGAGATCGAGCCCCACGTCAGGCTCTGCACGGACAGTGTGGAACCTACTTGGGATTCTCTCTCTCCCTCTCCTTCTGATCTTCCAGCTAGCTGCCCCTGCCCCCCGCTCATGGTGTCTCTCTCTCTCTCAGAATACATAAACTCAAAAAAAATTTTTAAGAGATACATGACAGGAAAAGGCAATGCAAGAATCTAGATCAGAATCTGTGCCTCAGAAGCCGTTATTGGGACAGCCAGCAAACACCGGAGTATAAAAATTGAGTGGCCGTAATTTAATGACACTAATACTTCTCACTGATGAGGCTCTAGCTTCGTTATACAGGAGAAGGTCCTTGTTCGCAGGGAACGCACATTGAACAACCCATCAGTCGGTGATGGGGACATAATACTGGTGACTCATTCTGAGACGGCTTGGGAAAGATCATTTCTTTGTGCCACACAATTGCAACTTTTCTGTAATTTTGAGATCTTGCCAATGGAAAAAAAACATTAAAGCAGTGCTTTTGAAACTTGCCTGAGCACCCCAGGAGTCAGAAACAGATCTGACATCAAGACTACCATGAAGCATATTTGCAGAACTGAAATAAAGACGCCACAAGATGAAACAAGCAAGGATACTTGCTTCCAAAGATAAGATCAGGGGGCGCCTGGTGGCTCAGTCGGTTAAGTGTCTGACTTCGGCTCAGGTCATGATCTCGCAGTTCATGGGTTCGAGCCCCACATCGGGCTCTGTGGTGACAGCTAGCTCAGAGTCTAGAGCCTGTTTCAAAAATTCTGTATCTCCCTCTCTCTCTGACCCTCCCCTGCTTGCACCGTCTCTCTCTGTCTCCCAAAAATAAATAAAAAACATTAAAAAAAACAAAGTTCAGATATGGTTTTATAAATTATTAACATAACACAGGAAAATAACTTCCAAGAGAAACAGTAAAGAAACAAGCCCCAAAACACTGGTGGAGACTAAATTGACTTCCTGACCTACAATTTTTGTCCAGTCTTTTTGCAAGTACAGGATAATAAGGACACACACATATACAGGTTGTACCGTGCTCCGGGCGGTGTTCTAAGTACTTTGCAGATACTGCTTAATGCTCACGACAGTCTGATTCCCAATTTAATGAAACGAAGACTGGAGAAAGGTTAAGTAACTTGCCCAGGCTCACACAACTAGGAAAAGGTGGAGCTGGCTTAGAATCTTAGCCTGACCTCACAACACCCTGCAGAAGGACGTCACCCCCCACACCTGACAGATGGCCAGCCCACAGCCCTGCTGATCTGGAAAAGCACAGAACTAGTCCCCGGGAACAGTCTGGCCCAGTCAAGGGCCATGATGTCCATGTTGAATCCCCACTCAGGAGCCACAGTTTGTTCATTGACCCCAGTTAGGAGAAGAGAGCACCCCAGTTTCACCAACACTCAGGCGGTCAGTCTTGAGCTGTGCCATCCAATATGGTGGCCACTAGCCATCTGTGGCTGTTTAATTCAAATTAATTAAAATTAAAACTTTGGTGTCTCACATGCACTGCTTTTCTTTTTTTTTAATGTTTATTTATTTTTGAGAAAGACAGAGTACAAATGGGGGAGGGGCAGAGAGAGGGACACACAGAATCCAAAGCAGGCTCCAGGCTCTGAGCTGTCAGCACAGAGCCTGACGCGGGGCTTGAACTCACGAACGGTGAGATCACAAACTGAGCCGAAGTCAGACACTTAAGCAACTGAGCCACCCAGGCACCCTGGTTTTCTTTTCTTTTTAAAGATTTTATGTTTTAAAGTAATCTCTATACCCAGGGGGACGTCTTGCCCTAACCTTCCACAGCTCACAGTTCAGTGGGGCACCACTCAATATGGTGGCCACCAGCCACGTGTAGTGTATGCCTTTAAATCTAAATTCATTAGAGTTAAAGAAAATTTAAAATTTAGTTCCTCCAGCCACCTGGGTGGCTCAGTCGGTTGAATGTCTGACTTTTGATTTTGGCTCAGGTCATGATCCCAGGATCGTGAGATCAAGTCCTTTGCCCCTCTCCCTGCCTCACATGTGCTCGCTCGCTCTCTCTCTCTCTAATAAAATTAAAAAAAATTTTTTTTTCAAATAATTAGGGGCGCCTGGGTGGCTCAGTCGGTTAAGCGTCCAGCTTCAGCTCAGGTCGTGATCTCATGGATCGTGAGTTCGAGCCTGGAATGGGCTGTGCTGACACTCAGGGCCAGAGCCTGCTTCCAATTCTGTGTTTTCCTCTCTCTCTTTCTCAAGAATAAACATTAAAACATTTTTTTAAAGTAGTAATAATTAAAAGTAAAATTCAGCTCCCCAGTCCCATTTCAAATGCTCAGCTAGCCACGTGCGGCCACTGTATGGATGGCACAGATACCAACATCCCCATTATTACCACACGGGGCTCCGGTGGAAAAGACCTGTGATTCCAGTCCCTGGGGCAGGGGTGATGGCAGCGAGCGCTGGTTAGAGAATATGGCGGCAACAGACTGGGGTGAAGTGTAACCAGCTGGGCATTTCCTCCCCTCCCTTTTTTTTTTTTTATCTTCCATCTATTTTTAAACCTTCCATCTGCTCTCATATGCCTGTTACTCTCTACGACTCTCCACCCTACCTCTGACCTGTCTACATTAGCATGAATTCAGTTGTTAGTGTGTTGTAATCCTTTTTTTTTAATATGTGTTTATTTTTGAGCTGGGGGAGGGGCAGAGAGAGAGGAAGACGCAGAATCCAAAACAGGCTCCAGGCTGTGAGCTGTCAGCACCCAGCCCTACGCGGGGCTCGAACTCACAGACCGAGAGGTCATGACCTGAGCCCAAGTAGGATGCTTAATCGACTGAGCCCTCCCGGCGCCCCAAGTGTGTGCTGGGCCGGTGACCTTGACTAAGCTTTCCCAGCCTTCCCGTGGGCTGCGTCAGAATTGCTTTTGTGGTGGAATCGGAATCAGGATGTGGAGTTGAGGTGGGACCGATCCAAGCTCACATTCTGTTTGTTATTTGTGTGAATTTGGGCAGCGACTTCCCTTCCGTGAGACTTCCCTTCCGTGAGCCACCGTGTCTGATTTGTAAACCGGTGGGATCAGGCGCTTCCTGGGGGTGGCGTGAGAATGATGAGCAGGTCTGTCAGCAGCCCCAGCTGGGAAGGGTTCAGTTCTCGGTGGCTGCCGTCATCGGCAGACACTCCGTTTTCTGTTTTCTCCGCTTGGAGTTCTTCAAGGCAGTAGGTACCTTGTGTGACACTGAATGTCAAATGCCAAAGCAAGGTCTGGGGTTTCAGGCCACGGATTAGAAATGTCCAAGGAGTGGGAGGGTCGGGGGAGGGCACCTGAGTGGCTCAGTCGGTGGAGCATCCGACTTCAGCTCGGGTCGTGATCTCATGGTCTCACGGGTTCGAGACCCGAAGTGGGCTCTCTGCTGTCAGCGTGGAACCTGCTTCAGATCCTCTGTCCCTGCTCTCTCACTGCCCCTCCCCCACTCATACTCTGTCTCTCAAAAATAAAGAAACATTAGGAAAAAAAAGAAATCTACAAAGCGAGTGTTCATAGGTACCATCAGGGGTCATGACCATGGATTGAAGCCCACTTGGGGTTTGTGAGCCTGTGGGCGTTTTCCCCGGACTTACTAGTTTATGTGGAAAATCTGGCTGCGTCACCTCAGTGCAAACACAATGGACTGTGGTTATTAACCCCCAGTCTGATAGAATGTGCTCTTGCATTTGTCATTTATTTATTTAAAATAAATCTTTTTTAAATGTTTGTTTATTTTTGAGATGGAGACAGAGCACAGGCAAGGGAGGAGCAGAGAGAGGGAGACACAGAATCGGAAGCAGACTCCAGGCTCCCAGCTGTCAGCACAGAGCCTGACGCGGGGCTCGAACCCACAAACTGCAAGACCATGACCTGAGCCAAAGTCAGCTTAATTGACTGAACCATCCAGGGGCCCCTGCATTTGTCATTTAACTAAAGATTTTCTGGAATATTCCAGCCCCCGCCCCCTTTAGAAAGAATAATTATTGAGCCCTCGTGAAGCAATCTCCAGCCTCCACTCTAATAGGACTTCCTGCGATGACGGGGATGTCCTGGAGTCTGGTGTGCAGCGCGGTAGCCTGAGCGCATAATGAAAAGCAGGGAGGGGCACCTGGCTGGCTCAGGCCGTGGAGTGTGCCACTCTAGACTTTGGGTGGTGAGTTTGAGCCCCACATTAGGTGTAGAGATGATCTAAAAAAACTTTTTTAAATTTTATTTGAGAAAGAGAAAGCAGGAGTGGGGAAGAACGGCAGAGGGAGAGAGAATCCCAAGCAGGCTCCATGCCCAGTGTGGAGCCTGACACGGGGCTCGATCCCATGACCCTGGGAGGGTGACCTGTGCTGAAATCAAGAGTGGGTCACTCAACCGACTGAGCCAACATCCAACATGTGAACAAGCTGTTTGAGTGACACTCTCTGGGGCCAGATTCCCTGGGTCCAAATCCCAGCTCAGGAAAACATTCAGGAAGTGACTTAATCTTGTTGTACCTCAGTGTTTGCATCTGTAAAATGGAGCATTAAGTGGCCCTGAAAAAAAAATGTTAGAAGCTACCAAATCTAAGTGAAGAGCAAATGAATGTGTATTGTGGGATCTTTCCAACTGGTCTGGATGAGTTTTTTTTAATAATGAAAGTTGGAAAACCAGATGCTAGTTCCATTCTGCAAGACTGCCCAGGGCATCCAGTGGTGCCTCTACAATGCTTACCTCAGTGCCCGGCACATAGAAACAATGGCTGCCTAAAAAGTTGAGCAAGCATTTATCTGGCAGACATCTACTTTCTGTAATGTGCCAGAGACATAAAGCTAAAAGAAATAATAACACGTAGCCAGCACCTTCTAGATGCCAGGTGTGTCCTGACTGTGTATATACATGAACACATTTTAATCCTCACAACTCTCTGAAGCAGGTGCGTTATCATTATTTGCTTTAATGTAGTCCTATATTGTTCCCTCCTAATGTTTTTAATTTTTAAGTGTTTGACATAATTTCAGACTTAGAGAAAAACTCTAACGATGCAACAAAGGATGTCTACCTACCCTTCAACTCCATGACCCCGAGTTGGCATTTTACCACATTTATTTTAGCACTTTCACTATCTCTGTACAAATATTTTGTTTCCTGAACAGCCTGACAGTAAGGGGTAGACCAGTTGCCTCTTGACCTTTAAACACATGTTGGTGTGGATTTTCCTAAAAACAAGGGCATTCCTCCTACATAAGCATAGTGTACCTAAGTCAGGTGATTAACACGGAACATAAATGACCTAACTGTGGAGTTTCTTGAGATTCTTTTCTTTTTTTTTTATGTCTTTATTTTATTTTAAGAGAGAGAAAGATAGAGTGTGAGCAGGGGAGGGGCAGAGAGAGAGAGATAGAGCGTGAGCAGGGGAGGGGCAGAGAGAGAGGGAGACAGAATCTGAAGCAGGCTCTGAGCTGTCAGCACAGAGCCCGATGCAGGGCTCGAGCCCATGGACAGTGAGATCAGGACCTGGGCTGAAGTCGGCCAATTAACCAACTGAGCCCCCCAGGCGCCCCTTGAGATTCTTTTCAATTGCTTCAATAAGGTCTCTTAAAGAAAACCCTGACTCATGCATGCTTTCTGCAGTCAGGCCTCTATTCCCCCTGCATCTGGAACGGGGCATCTGTCATTCTCCCCCACTTTGTCCAGGGTTCTCCTCTGAGGCCCCCACAAGGTTAGATTCAGGCTGTGCTTGTCTTGCCCAATAGCACAGAAGTGATGCCTGCCCTTTCTCCGGGCATCGGATCAGGAGGCCCAAGATCTGTGTCTGTCCCATTGTTAGTGATGTTAACCTTGATCAGTCCGTTCAGGTGCTTACAGTGGTACTTCCAGGCTCTTTTTTTTCTTTTTTCTTTTTTGTTAATTTTTAGAGAGACCACTCAAGATGAGGAGGGAGGCAGAGGGAGAGAGAGAGAGAGAGGGAATCTTTTTTTTAATGTTTATTTTGGAGAGAGAGAGAGAGAGAGAGAGAGAAAGGAAGCGAGGGGCAGAGAGAGAGGGAGACACAGAATCCAAAGCAGGCTCCTGGCTCTGACCTGTCAGCACAGAGCCAGATGTGGGCCTTGAACCCAGGAACCGTGAGATCACAACCTGAGCTGAAGTTGGAGGTTTAACTGACTGAGCCACCCAGGCGCCCCGAGAGAGAATCTTAAGCAGGCTCCATACTCAGCATGGGGCCCAATGCGGGGCTGGATCCCATGACTCGGGATCATGACCAGAGCAGAAATCAACAGCTGGATGCTCAACCGATGAAGCCAGCAGGCACCCCCACCCCTCACCCCTTTTTAAAAGATTTTATCTTTCAAGTAAATTAATCTCCACATCCAACTGTGGGGCTTAATCTCACGACCTTGAGATCAAAAGTCAAATGCTCCTCAACGGAGCCGACCAGGTGTACTTTCTTTTTATGTCAATACTCCCTCCTGTGTGGAGATCTCTGTGGGGAGATCATTTGTGACCACGTAAATATCCTGTTATTTCTCCAACATAAACCCACTAATTTCAGCATCAACGGTTTGTGTTTTTTTCAACACTACCAAGCAATGACCTCCATTTCAACACCATCTACCTGGAGAGTGGCGGATCCCACAGGTGAAGGACTCAGTCACACGACCCCCCACAACCCCAGTTCAGACGCCAGACACAAAGTCCAGGCTGTCTCCTGGGCTTCTCACACCGGCTATGATGGAGGTTCCCACAACCCCTTCCTTGAGTTCAATTAATTTGCTGGAACGGCTCACAGAACTCCAAGATGACATTTTACTTACTGTATCACTGGTGTATAATAAAAAGATACACTTCACAACAGCCCGATGGAAGAGAGGCACAGGGCAAGGTATGCGGGAGGCCCCAGGCTCTGTGAAAGCACTGCTCCCCCCACATCTCCATAAGATCACCAACCCGGAAGCTCTCCAAACCCTATCTTTTGGGGTGTTTTTTTTAATAGTTTATTTATTTAAGAGAGAGAGCGGGCGCATGCACATACAAGCAGGGAGGGGGCAGAGAGATGGAGACACAGAACCAGAAGCAGGCTCCAGCCTTCGAGCTGTCAGCACAGAGCCTGACGTAGGGCTTGAACCCATGAACCGTGAGATCACCATCTGAGCCAAAGTTGGATGCTTAACCAACTGAGCCACCCAGGCGCCCCTCTGGTAGTTTCTTAATAGCCGAACATACACCAATCCTCTAATATAGCAGGTCTACTCCTAAGAATTTACATGAGGAAGGACCGCTTCTGTCTGTAAAAGTAAGTGTGCGAGAATATTCCTAGCAGCTTTATTCATAATCATCCCAAATCGGAAACAGCACGGATGCCCATCAATAAAAGAATAAACAAACCATGATATACATTATGTTGAGTAAAAGAAACCCTACACAAATGAGTATTTGGTGTATATTTGCATTTATACAAAGTTGCAAAGCTTTAGATACTGAGCACTTGAAACGCGGCTAGTGTGACTGAAATGTAATACAAGCGTCAAGTGCACGAGGGATTCCAGAGGCTTAGTACAAAAAACTCCCACAAAATATCTCATGAATAATGGTTTTATATTGATTAACTATGTAAATGACAATGTTCGTATCTACGACATTGAAAGATTACTAAAATTGACCACATCTTTTTACTTCTTCAATGTGGACACTAGAAAAAATTTTTAATGACATGTATTTTTTTAATGTTTATTTTATTTTTGAGAGAGACAAAGAGAGCAAGCAGGCGAGGGGCAGAGAGAAAGTGAGACAAAGGATCTGAAGCAGCCTCTCATCGGAGAGCACAGAGCCCGATGCGGGGCTTCAACTCACAAACGGTGAGATCATGATCTGAACTGAAGTCAGATGTTTAACCAACTGAGCCACCCAGGAGCCCCAGATTACATGTATTTTAAATGTGTCTTGCAATATACTTCTGTGGGGCAATGCTTGATCTAAAAATTTTATATAGGACAAAAGCAGAACCATATAAATTTCTCACATCTTACTGGAGCGCTGTCTCACAAAACCACTCAAGGATTATCTGGTTAATGTAGCTTTGTATGTCCTATTTAAAAAAAATTTTAATGTTTATTTTTGTAGAAGAGAGAGACAGAGCATGAGCAGGGGAGGAGCAGAGAGAGAAGGAGACACAGAACTCGAAGCAGGCTTCAGGTTCTGAGCTGTCAGCGCAGAGTCCGACGTGAGGCTTGAACCCACAAACCATGAGATCATGAACTGAGCTGAAGTCGGACGCTCAACTGACTGAGCCCTCCAGGCACCCTGTATGCCCTATTTATTACTGATTAGGGCCAGACTCTGTAAAGTTTAGATTTAAACCTGCAAATGATTTTCACAACTGGTAAGACTGATGCACTGCAAACTATTTTTCTCTGGTAAGCCACAAATTATTTCGGATGTAAATGATTTCTGCCCAGTAGACAACTGAAGCCACCAAAGGTGCACTTGACAACGTTAATCAGGCAAGGAAGACTTTATGGGGGGCAGCGGGGGCAGTGCACGAGGGGCGAGAGGCCAGATGACCTCAACTCAGCTGAAACAAAGAGCAGGTGGGTTTTTAAGTGCTGGAGTTAAGGGGAGATTTGAGGTCATCTGTGTTTGCTCACTGGCTTTCCCCAAAGGAAAAGGACGCCTGCTGGAGTCCTTGTAACAGGAGGTAGTTTTACAACTGGGAAAACGGTGCCCACGGAAGTTAGGCTCTCACCTCCTTAGGGCGACTGAGAGACGGGGGTGTGATCACCTTTGATGTTTCCATTTGAAAGAGACTGTTCCTAGGTCCTGGAGAGAGACGTTTCCCGGGTTGTAAAACAGGCAAGAGGCTTTCAAAGACATTTACATATCTCTCAAAGGGACACAGAAAGAATTTATAATGACAAGTTTTCTAAAGAGAATGGTCTAAGAAAAGCAAGGTCTGGGGCCCCTGTGGTTAGGCCATCTGGATTCTGGAAGGGCCGGGCCGAGACAGAGTCAGCAGTTTAAAAACAGAGAAACTATCTCAAGTGTAGTCAAGCTGAAGGAAAAGTTACAGCCATCTCGGTCACGCTCTGCAAAGCCAAACCACGCTTGGGTTCAAATGCGGGTGCCAGTGACCATTAGCTGGGTGACCTGGGGCAAGTTTCGCAGCCTCTCTGGGCCTCCTCTCTTCATCTTGTAAACTGCAGATGAAAAATACTTATCCTCACAGACTGTCTGTGTAAGCTGTGTTAACCCACGTACAGCACTTACAACAGTTCCTGAACACGGACGGCCTGCTGTGGGTTACGTTACGTTACCAGTGGTGAGCTTCGGTTTCCCCAGTCATCCCTTCTGAGAAGGTAAACGGAAAATAAAGACTGTGGACGCAAACACCCTTAGTACAAGCCTGGCATGTGGTAAGACTTTGAGAAAAAAACAAAAACTAGGGCGCCGGGGAGCTCAGTCGAACATTCGACTTCGGCTCAGGTCATGATCTCACAGATGGTGCGTTCGAGCCCCACATCAGGCTCTGTGCTGACACCTCAGAGCCTGGAGCTGCTTCAGATTCTGTGTGTGTGTGTGTCTCTCTGCCCCTCCCTCTCAAAAATAAATAAATGTTAAAAAAATAAATAAATAATGATGAACATTCCATAACTCAGTTACTATTACTATTGCTCATGCTTTATTAATTTTCTATTTTGTTCCTATAATTATTTACCATGGTTTTGTCATACTACTACTCCCCATTAATAGTGACATCGGAAATATTACTATTACTGTCTCGTACTGCCCGCATCTGGTCCCCCTTCCATCAAGCGGTGGTCCCAAAACCTGCCGGGGCCTCAGGCCCAAGCCAGGCTTTTCCTCCCTGGGGCCTCTACACCTTCATCTGATTGGAGGCGATGGAGGTGGAGCTCAAGTCCCCAACACAAGCACACTGACAGCAGCACCCTTGGGACCTCTGGCAGTGGCGAAGCCCACCAAACAATTCTCAGGAAACCAAACGGATGACAAGGTGAGTGGGGCCTGGCAGTGGGGTGCGACCCATTAAACAGAGCTCCCTCTGCACCCAAACCTTGCTAAAAGCCCCAGTCACCCTTACCACTGCCTAATGCTTCCACCTGGCATCCCCCGCGCCAGTGCGATCGCCCACGAGCTGGCTAAACCCCAGGAGAGCAAAGGAGTTCAAACCCCAACATCTGCCAGATCTCGGCCTCTCTGTTAAAGCTCTTGGCACTCCCGCCCTAGCTCGGCGAAGAGGTCAGTGTAACAAAGGAATCCTTCGAAACGCTTATACAAAGGAATTAAACTTTTATTGAGACCCGACTGTGCCAGAAAATGACCACACAGAGGCCAAAGGCTCAGACCCTGCCCTTGAGGAGCTCACAGTCTAATAAGGAAGTCAGAGGCTGAACCGATTCCCACAGAGAGGGCACGGGGAGCAGGGACACCAGCCAGCTGAGGAGGGAACCATTATCCTACTCCACCACCCCTCCCCCATATTCCGGGCTGGCTATAAGAAGGCGAATAGGAAGCTTATCAGTGTTTCTCCCATCTTCCCTGTGACCGCCCTGACTTTTCTCTGCCCGAGGCACCCTGAGGAGCCCAGGGAGAGACAAAGCTGAGGGAGATACATTTGTTGCCTTCAAGAAGCTACAACACCCTGGCAGGATATATATACACAATGGTAGGTAACTTTATTTCCCAAAGCCGCAAACCAGTGCAGCAGAAGCTGGGGACGGTGGGGGGAGATCGCAAGAACAGGGGCTGGGCCAGCCCAGTCCAGTGAGGAGAAAGGGAAGTCATGGGAAGAGACGGTACCCAGGGTTGGGGAACAGGGCAAGACGGATGTTTCTAGATGGAAAATTTCATGATAGGGTGCCAGCAGCCAAGGCCAACAGAAGAGTTGCCAACCCAGCAGTGAGCGTTGCAGAGCCTGTATTATGGGCCTCCTCTTTTGCAGGGAGCTGTCCCATATTCCTGCGGTCCTGGTGGCCAACGGCACCTCCAGCAGAGCTAGACTCCTCTTTCCGAGAGGTCTCAGGATGTACTTCCTGTGGAGAAGTCTGGCTGGCCGTGGTGGGTTTGGTGGTAGAGACGTGAGTGGTTGGGGCTGGAGTAGAGGTCGTGACAGAGGTGGCTGGGGCCTGAGTGGTGGGCTTGGGAGGGGGCAGCAGGACAAGGGGTGGGATTCGAGGGGAGAAAAAGGTCTTGTTGTGGAGGTCCGAGTTACAGCGGGACCCCTGGCAGCAGGAGCCACTGAGGGTGAACCCTGGGCCTGTCACCGAATCCCGGGTGCAGAACTCATCCTGGACACAGCCCCGCACAGGCAAGGATACAGTCACATTAGCTGCAGGGGGGAGACACAGGGAGGTCGGTGGTTGGAGGGTTGCTGAGCCAGAAGGAAACTTAAGGGCAAGACCAGGGCGAGAACACCCAAAACAGGGGACAGAGGACTCTATATCCGTTAATCCAAAAGTCTCAATTCAGGCGCCACTTTGAGGAAACACTATCCCCTTGTCTTTGGCACATTTCCCACTTGGAAGAGGAAAGGTGTACAGGATGAACTACAAGTCCCACAATGCCTTGGAAGAAAAGTCTGGAGATTTCGGACAGGAATACACCTCTCACAAGGCCAAACTGCCTAACAAACATCCCCCTCATCGTTTTTCCCATCTCCCTCTCTCCCACCCCTGCAGAAATTTAGTCCTAAGAGTCAGAACTACATCTCCCATAATACACCTGGCAGAAGAGGCCTTTGAAGGACGCCTCCCAGGGTTGTCTTTGACAGGGACTAGGATGATGAACTACCTTTCTCCTAGGTGGCTGGGTGGGGACCCTAACCCCTTTAGTTATAAGGAGTCATAACTAGACTCCCTGCATACATTTTCCAAAGTACACCATCCCACTCCGCACCAAGCAGACCTCTATGTAAATATATTTCCAAAAATAACTCTAAGACTGAGGCAACCGCAGCCCCACGCTACGTTGGGGATAGGACTGCATTTCTCGTGACACTCTAGGGTGTGACAAGAACTTTGGCCTACAGTTTTCCAGAACGCGCTGGAGGCGGGGGTCCCTCTGGGTGGCTACCCACCGCCCATGGGGCCTCAGAGAGGCTACCACAGCCCTTGTAGGCCCCGTGCTCCCGGCTTCCGGCTCGCTCACCTGCCGTCAAGGTGACGTTACCGTCGAAACAGCCCTTGTAGACGCGCTCGCTGGCGTTGTAGCAGCTCACGACGGGCGGAGCCGTGCCCCGGCACGCCTTGTGGCTCAGCCCCACGCAGCTGTAACACTCGGCACCGTTGGGTGAGTACGCACTCTCATTGCCTGCGAGGGGAGCGGGATAGGCGGAAGGGGTCGAGAAGGTTCAGGGAGCACACCTTCGTCCAAGTTCCCTCCAGCCCAGTACGCCGAGCTCAGCCTCTGGCGCCTGGCCCCGCCCCTGGCCCCGCCCCTAGCGTCCACCCCACGTAGTCTCCAGCGACGAAGCCCCGCCTGCTGCCATGTGGCCCCGCCCCCGGCCCGTGAGGCGTTCTCCCGCCTCCAGCTTGGGATCACCCCAGTGGCTCAGCCTCGACGTGGCTCCGCCCCCAGGCCTAGGGCCCCGCCCCCACCGACCTGCGGGGGTGAGCGCGCGCGACGTGAGGTTGAGTTTGGCGTTGCAGCGGTCCTGGGTGCATTGCTGCAGTTGTATAAAGGCCAGAATCCCGTACATGTCCAGTCCGCGGTCATTCTTGCCCGAGAGTCCGGACCCGCAGCCCCGCACTGCCACCGAGAACTGCCCATGGACTGCGGAGAGGGAGGGGGCGGGGTCAGCGGGGGGTGGCAGCGGAGGGGGACCTCGAGTGGACACCTCCCACCCTCCCCACCCCCACCCCTTACCCCCCACCACAAGGTAGCCAGGCCAGAGTCGAAGGGCGGGGGCCTCAGAAAGCCGATCGCAGGGGGACGGACGACATACGGAGGGGCAGAACCTCAAAGAGCTGAGTCCGAGGGAACAGACAGGTGACAGACTGGACAAAATCGAGGAGAAGGGCCAAGAGTGGAGCTAGGACGGGACTCGGCGGCAGAGGGGCGGAACCGCCGAAAGCTTCCTATGAAGGAACTGGGAGACTGAGAGAAAGGGCACCGGGTCAGACAGAGGTGGGGTCTCCCGGGAGCTGTAGCCTCCGAGAGGGGCGGGCTTCCCCCGAGGGTGGGCCAGCGGGGCGGAACCTCAGTCTAGGGAACCTGGGAGGAGACTCCTAGAAATGTCTGCATCACCACGGGCCTACCTGGATAGAGGATTCGGGCAGGGACAGAGTGGGTAGGGAGGTCTCAGAGATGGAGCAGAAATGGATAGGGTGTGTCCTCCAAGGGGACCAAGTCTCTGATCCCGGCTCTCCCAGTTCACCCCAGTCACTTCCTCTCAGCCCCTCACCCCTCTAAGCCCTAAAGGTGGTGGCGGTGAAGGGCTCCAGCCGGGACAAAAGGGAGGCCGGGAGGGTGTTGAATGGGTGTAGACAATTCAAAAGACCGGGCAGGACAAAAGGAGGCGGGGCCTGGCTGGAGGAGCTTCGGAGGGGTAGGAATGGACCCGAGGGCCCCACTCACTGGTCTCCACCGCCCCCACGGCCTCGGTGCAGACGTCGACGCCCGGCGGGCACTTCACCGTCTTGGTCTTTTGCGGAGAGCATCCGTCGTCTGCTTTCTGCACGCAGCTGTAGCACTCCAGGGCCCGCGCTCCTGGGGGCGCACGGCCGAGCAGAACTAAGCGATTCCTACTGAAGGCTCCTCCCCGAAAGGAGAGAGAGTCCTTCCCCCGCCCTGTGTCCTCGGGACGTGCCAATGCTATTACCCACCGTTTCCAGGACAGGAGTAAGGAAAACCTCCCCACAAATCTGGTGCCGTTCTCCTATGCCTACAGCGGGAGGATCCTTCCCACTGTCCCTCTGCCCAAGGTGGGGGCATCCCTCTAGGGATGGGAGGGACACTTTCCCCCGTTCTCCACTCAGGATGGGAGAACTTTCCCCACAGTCCAGTCAGCTCCGTGAGGGACCCCTTCCCATTGCTCCTTCGGACCAGAGCGGGGGATCCTTCCCACAGTTCCCTCTGCCCAGATTGGGGGACCTCTCCCACAGCCCCCTCCACCAGAGTAGACGATCTTGCCCACGCTCTTCCCTCGGCTCAGAATGGGAGATCGTCCTCACAGATCTCCCTGTAGGAGAGAACTTCTTTCTAGAGCCCCTGCTCTACCCACTCCATCCCCTCCTCGCAGTAGACCCACCCACCTCCGAGCAGCAGCGACAGCAGCAGCAGGCAGCCCGTGGTCCAGATCGCAGCCTGGGCTCCTGCTTTCCCGGCAGGGTCCATGGCTCGGTCCTGCTGCCTCGGCGTCCCCCCTGGGTGTGCCGCCTCCCAACCTGGGCCCTCTTACCTGAGCCCGGGATGAGTAACCTCCCCCCAGGCAACCCCCGGCCTTGCCCAACCGGGCTAAATCAGCGTCCGCCGTGGGGCGGAGCACCCGCCCCTGGGTGCGTCACCTAGCAGCTGCCAAGGAGGGAAAGGGTGGGAGTCAAGGTTCCCTGACAGCTCCGGGAGAAAGCCTGTGTGTTTGGGGGGTAGAGGGGGAAGTATTAAGGCTGAGGATAGGGGAAGGGTCTATCAACACGGGGCACTCCGGAAGATTTAATGACACCTACCGGGTGCCAGCTTTGATCTGGGCGACTGCTGGAGCTTAAGACTGAACAGGTGCCTGCCCTCAGGGAGCTCACTGTCTGATGGGGGGAGACAGATATTAATCAATCACACAAATTGTTACATAGAACAATGAAAGAAGAAGTGTAGGGAGCTCCAAGGAGGTATGGAGTCTAGAGGTGGGGGCTGGTTGGTCACTGAGGCACCCTCAAGGATGTCATTCCAGTTGTGATCTCAAAGACCCCAGGGGGGCTGGGAGGGGTGGGGAGCAGATTACAGAGCAGAAGGGGGCTTTGTATGGGCAAAGACCTAGGGATAGGAGTAGCCTGGACCATTTTGTGCCTGGAGCTCAGGAAACAAAGAGGAGGAAGGTGGAAATGGAGGCCAAAAAGCCAGGCGGGGGCTAGACTGATCAGGACATTACAGGCCCAGTGAAGAGATCTGAATTCTCTCTGAGAAGGGTGGATAAGCTTTGAAGAGAGTGCAAATTGGCAGCAGGGAAGGATACCATCAGACCTGCTTTTTAATATGATCAAAATCTGGGAATGAATGCAAATAGCCATCAAGAAGGGAGCGGGAAAAGAATGAGTGGGTCACTAATCCCGTGGAATATTACACAGCAGTGAAAACAAGCTAACTATTGGCGTCTGCAGCTGCTTGAATCTCAAAAACTGTATGTGGAGCTCAAGAAGCCTTATGCAGGGGCGCCTGGCTGGCTCAGTGGGGGAGCATGTGACTCTAGATCTTGGGGTTGTGAGTTCGAGCCCCATGTTTGGTGTAGAGAGTACTAAAAAAATAAACTTTAAAAAAAAAGAAGGGTTACCCAAATAAAACATACAGTGAACTCCATTTGTCTGAGGTTCTAGAACAGGGGTTACATTGTCCCAAAGGCACAATAGTGATGAGCCCCCCACTATCTTTACACAGGCAGTAGTTACAAGTGTGTACAAATACGTAAAGAATTACCCAGCTGTAGGGAGGGGCACCTTGGTGGCTCCGTCGGTTAAGCATCCTACTGTTGATTTTGGCTCAGGTCACGATCTCACAGTTTATGAGTTTGAGCCCCTCGGCAGGCTCTGTGCTAATGATTCGGATAGGGATTCTCTCTCTCTCTGCCCCTCCCCTGATGGTGCTCTCTCTCTCAAAATAAATAAATAAACTTAAAAAAAAAGAATTACCCAGCTGTATACTTACATATTTCACTCAATGTAGATTATGCTTTTTAAAATGTATTTTTATTAAAGAAATGTTTAATGTTTATTTATTTTTTTTGAGAGAGAGAGAAAGAGACAGAGTGTGAGCAGGAGAGGGCAGAGAGAGAAGGAGACACAGACTCTGAAGCAGGCTCCAGGCTCTGAGCTGTCAGCACAGAGCCTGATGTGGGGCTCGAACTCCCAAACTGTGAGATCATGACCTGAACCGAAGTTGGATGCTTACCTGACTGAGCCATCGAGGCACCCCCTACATTATGCTTTTAAAAAGGAAAAGGGGGAGGGGAAGAAAGAAAAATGTCACTGTGGC
The DNA here is from genome assembly GCA_004023785.1 of Mungos mungo. Lineage (NCBI taxonomy): Eukaryota > Metazoa > Chordata > Mammalia > Carnivora > Herpestidae > Mungos > Mungos mungo. Next base: position 68,306 of record PISW01008448.1, read on the forward strand.
CTCTGTGTAAAGGACAAGATTCTGGAAGGAGAGAGAAATCCAGGAGCCCAGTGAGGATGCTGAGCAGTCTTCCAGGTAAGGAAGAAAAGCAGCCCCTGACAACAGGGAGTTGGCCAGGCACCCACAGTGAGGCCAGGGTGTTCTGTTACACACTAACACAGAACACCAACCTGATGGGGCCACGCGGTGACCTGGTACAGCAAGACACACTCAAGACCGCTGCCTTACCGTGTCTGAATTCAGAAATAAACGAGAACACGGTGCAAACCGCAAAATGACTAAGCATCCCCATATCCAGGCTAATAGAAGTGACTGCCTATGTTATGTTATATTATACTGTTAACTGTTATAGTATTTATATAGCGTATGTATTATTTATATTATATACTATGTTACATCCTTATATAAGTTACATCTCTAACCTTCCTTTGTTTCTCCCGGCTCATAGATGATTTATCTCTGCCGGGAAAAATAGCGGCTGTGTTCATGAAGATATTACCTGTTCCCCAGACCCCCATCGCCAAGAATGACTAGCGCCTCAGTCATATAGGTGGGGTCACTTGGGATCATGCTGAGGCTCACAGAGAGAAAGTGAATGACTACTTCTGACGTCATCCAGCATTGACCCCTTCCTCTCAGCCTTGAAATCCCGGCCCCCACTTCTGGTTTGCTGTGTGACCCTGAGAAAGTGTCTTCACCTCTCTGAGCCTCTGAGATATCTATTTTATAATAAACGAAGGAGTGTCTTTCATGGAGGAATGAGGCAAAGTATCCACTCTGGAATCAGACAACCCGAAATTTTAATTTTGCCTGTGCATTCTTCTTGCTGTGTAACCTTGAGCAAATGGGACTCCCTCTCTGAACTTCAGCTGCTTCCTTTGCCAAAAGGGTCTGAAAACCCCTATCTCCCGACGGATAGAACGAGGCAGGGTAATAATACTATAGCTATTGTGCGTTCAGGAGCAGGAGGCCTGCAGGCCCCAGCCGCGTGGGAGAGTTTCAGGGAGGAACCCCAGCTGGCCAGACCAGAAGAACTAGCATCTTGGGAGGGAGTGGTACCCAAGGGCGGGGAGTCTCCTCTTGCTCAGGCCTGCCTGGATCCTGGGCGCTGACCTCCCACCTGGCCCAGGACCAGAGAGCAGAGGGAGGTGCGAATGTGGGGGCCTCTACTTATTCTTCCCTGCTCCTGTCCACAGAGGTCACTGCAAAGTGGTTTAGAATCTGGTTCCCCAGATAGGTGGACGCAGAGGTCAGTGTGGAGGCAGTCCCCAGCCACGAGGTCACGCCTGGGCCTCAGACAACCCTAGGGCCGTATCTACTATGGTTTCCTGTCCCCTGGGCCAAGGCAGGCTCTGAGCCCAGTGGTATTCCCAGTCTGTCTCAAATCCACTCCCTCTGGGACATACAATCTGGGAAGGGGTGGGGTCAGGGGCAGGGCCGGCTACATAATTTGTGGGGCTTGATGCAAAACATAAACAGGGGGACCGGTTTCAAAAGGCAGGAAAGAGGGCCATTAAAGGTACTAAAACAATCGCATTTTTCCTTTTGTCTGCTGTCTTTCCCTACCCTCCAGGCGTTCAATGTCATGTTCCCAAAGGCAAACATCTTGGACTCCGGAGAGCACAGATCTTCACAGGTATTTACAGACCCTGTCCCACAACCAGAGCAATTGGATTTCAAGGCTCCCCTTCTAGTGGGCAGCTACCCACTGCCATGCCCCACCCTGAGATGTCCCAGGGCACCCAGTCCCTGCCGAAGCCAGAGGGTGGCAGGGGTCACAGAGCAGGGGCAGAGATGGGAAGGCAGACAGAACCTGGTCCCGGGATGTGGGAGGTGGTGTGTGAGTCAAGGTTCCAATGCCCCAGTTCAGTGATTGACATCCCTTCAAACCTCACTTAAAAAACACAAATTCAAAGAGAAAATTATGGGGGCACCTGGATGATTCAGTCGGTCGAGTGTCCGACTCAATTTTCACTTAGGTCATGATCCCAGGGTTGTTAAGATAGGGCCCCGCATCAGGCTCTATGGTCAGTGCTCAGCAGAGAGCCTGCTCAGGATTCTCTCTCTACTTCTGTCCCTCTCCCCTATTCATGTGCTCTCTCTCTCTCTCTCTCAAATAAGCGCGCAATTCCTGCTCTCCTGAGCATTCAGTTTGCAGAGGGGCTGGGAGATGACTTAATCCAAGAATCCAGACATCTCGCACCTGGAGGTGAAGGCCAAGAGACACGGGGGGTCCCTGAAGGCCTGAGGATTTGGGTGTTTGTATTCCCAGGACTCAGAAGCACCATATCTGGATCCTCAAGAAATCCTACAACAGGACACCCAGGCCCTAAGGAAATGGGAACCAGAGGGACAGAGTGGCTACTTTCAGAGAGGTCTTTCCAGTGGGTGAAGACCTGTCTCTACACTCTGGCAAGCAGTCACACCAAAGTGAGTGATCCCGGGGGACTGTGGTGACCCAGAATCGGCACATGGCCCAGTCTAGGGATCAAGGAGGGCTTCCTGAAGGAGGAGACACCTTGAGTAAGACCTGAAGAATGCAGAGCCCTTTGTCTGCCTATTCTCCGGTGCCCTCAGTCCTCAGCAGCTCTTTCTCCAATTTATTCAGCCTGCAGACCTTCCTTCAACACCTCGTTTGCACTTAGGTCTTTTGCTGTGTGCCAAGGACATGGTAGTGACCCAAACAGCCCCGATCCCTGCTTCCTGGGACTCCCATTCAGCACAGGAGACACACTCCTCAGCAGTGAGGACCCAGAGTCAAGGCTGTGATAGGAGAGGCACAGGCAGAGCAATCAGGGCTGGCACAGGAAGCGCAGTGGAAGCACCTGACTCAGCCAGGAAAATCAGGGAAGGCCTCCTGGAGAAGGAAACATCTGAGCTATGACCTAAATGACGAGTAGCAGGGCGGACTGAGGAAAAGTGCCGAAGCAAAAGGAACAGTATATACAAAGACCAAGAGGTGAAAGGGAAGCATTTTCCCTCCACTTTCCTGGAATGAAATGTGTCCTATGGTGCTGAGGACTGGACAGTAACCTGGACACTGCTGACTCTGACCTCATGGGACTCCCAGTCCATTAGGGGTATAGATCCACTACCACTGACGACCTAGGGTGTTCAGGGATGGGAAAGGGGAGCTCACAGTGGGGGTGTCTGACCCAGCTGAGGGAGCCAGGAAGGGCTTCCTGAAGGAGGGGACATCCCAAAGAAGACCTGAGGAATGAAGAGCTAGCTGGTCAAAGGCAGGGCAGAGGGAATAATTATGTGCCAAGGCCTGGAGGACAGGAGCCTAGAAGTTCCTAGAACTTGCCAACAGCTCAGTCAAGTCACAAAAGGTGGAGCCTTGGGGAGGCGGGGGTGGCACAAATTAAAAACAGCAAAATTGCCAAAGACTAAGGACGCATGCCTCCCCACCTCTTTCTCCCCGCCTTGACCTTAATGATGAAGGCCTCCAATCCTAAAGAGAGGAGAACCGGCTGTGGGACGCTTCGCGCTCAGAGATACCTATAACTCGACGTCCTGCCTAGGGGCCTGTGCTAGAAACCACGGCAGCAATCACTTGTTTTCCTCCGTGTTTAATTCGGTATCACAGGAGCACCAATAAATAGTTCCTTCCCGCCCCTGCAATCTTCCTCCTGCCCCGGGCACGGCCCAGGGGCTGGCTTCCCGCAGCGGGAATGCACCTGCAGCCCCTAACGCCACGGCTCGGGCCCGCCGAGCCGCGGCACCTGCAGAATTCCCGGAAGTTCCAAAGGGGCGGGACCAGGCCTTCCGGCAGCGGGCGAGGCCTCGGGCGGGGCGGGGGCGGAGCCTCGCCGGGACGTCCCCTGAGAGGGCGGGGCCCCTCAGGGGGCGTGGTTCTCGTCCGCGGCGGTCACGATGACGTCCATCCAAATGCGCATGGCCTCCGGGCTCGGTGCTACCATGTAGAAGAGGCGTTCGTAGGTTTTCACGCAGAACGTCAGGCGAGGGTTGGGGCTCTGGAGTAAGCAGCAGAGTGAAGGTGGCTAAGAGGGCATTTCGGTTCGAATCCCAGCCTTGCTGTTTACGTGCTTTGTGGCACTGGACACGTTACTTAGACTCTCTGAATCAATTTCCCCATCTGTCTTCGTAAATAATGCTACCTACCTCACTGGGTTATGACGAGCAAATGAATTAACATTTGGGGGGTTAGAATGTGGGGGCAGGAGGAATTTAAAAGGAGGACTCATAAAAAAAGAGGACTCATGTCCTTATGTAGTAGAAATACAAACTTTCAAACTTTCCCTTCCCCAAATCTAGGTTCCCCTCGTTTGTAACTGGGGAAAGCTAGTATCTACACCCCATTTATTAAGTACCTACTTGCCAGCGCTGAATTGAGTAAATCCTTTACACCCACTGCCTGTTGTTAACCTTCTCAACTCTGAGGAAACAGGTTGAACTGTGCCCATTTTGCAGGTGAGAAAAATAAGGCCAGCTAAGGGAAGTCACTTTCCTGATGTCCCACAGCTGGGATTCCAACCTAAGCTCTAAAAGGCCATAGTCCAGGCACCTGGATGGCTGTCAGTTAAGTGCCTGACTTTGGCTCAGGGCATGAGCTCACAGTTTGTGAATTCGAGCCCTACATCCTGCTCTGTGCTGAACTGACCGCTCAGAGCCTGGAGCCTGCTTGGGACTCTCCGTCTCCGTCTCTCTCTCTCTCCCCCCTCACTCACTCTCTCTCTCTCAAAAATAAATAAACATTAATAAAAAATAAAAGGCCATAGTCAGCTGCTCTCCAGAGCTTTCTTAATACTATACCAGTTGCCAACATTTACATTCTGGCATTGCACTTGTGCAAATTTCGAATTCCTGCGTTCTCTAGGGTAAAAGAGAATGCAGTGACACCACGCGGCCCATTCCCATTTGGCCACTATGGGCAGAGGCTGAGAAATAATCATCTCCTTTAGATGCGCCCAGGCTGCCTCAGTCCTCACCCCCCTGTCTTCATTCATTCATTCCCAACTTGGCATCAGAGCTGACCAAACTTTTGCTCTAGATCTTTTGCCCCAAGAAAAACAACAGGGGCTGAGAGCCATAGAGACTGGATGGAGTACCCTGATGTGCGGTGTCTGGGTGGCCTTTCCCAGGGACAAGCTAAGGTTTGACTGCAGGGGCTCTGAGCAGGAGGGCACGAGGGGGGCGGGGACCGCGCGAGGGCTTCACCTTGAAGGCACAGCGTAAGTGGTCGTAATAGACTTCCTCGATGGCCTGGAAGTAGATGACGCCTTTGAGCTTGGTCTCTTCCTTGTCTGATGGAGAAAGGTGAGGAAGAAACAGCCAGTGAGAGGTGCACATCTGTGTGTCAGGGCCGGGGTCGCTAGACCCAAGTCCCGGGACTGCTGCTGGGGTCAGGGACTGGTGACAGAGTCTGAAGTTCCCTAAAATACCCTGGTTGGGAGGTGAGTGAAGGTTGAGGTTGGAAGGGAGACTGGACACGACAGGGGAATGGGGTCTGGGGAGCCGGAATCCCAGGTCCCTGAGTGACTTGGTTTTGGAGGAGAAAAGAGGCTCAAGGAGAGGTTCAGAAGCATGGACTCCCCTGGAGAGGGATGGGGAGGAGCCTGGCCCCCTGGGTGTTGAGGGTTGGAGGAGGACCCGGACAATGTCGGTTCAGACCCCTCCTGGATGTCTTAGGAAAATGGGATCCAGGGAGCCAGAATTGTATGAAACTGTCACCCGTGTCACTGAGGAGGGCTGGGGGTTTGGGTTCCAGGTCGCTCCAGGGGCTGGGGAGCCAGACTCGTGGGCTTAAGATAGAAGGTGCAGGAGGGGGCGAGTCTGCTAGGTGTCCGGTGGGGGAGGCCTCCGGAGTGGCCACTTCCAGGGCCCCGGGGGCCCGAGGACTCAGGCGGCCAGGCCGGGCTTACCCGCGTAGTAGGCCAGGCGGCGGGCCTGGCGGTCAAAGCAGAACCACCGCTTCTTCCAGGTCTTGATGCGGCCGCCCATCTTCACCAG